>JAMKCH010016588.1:0-47441 GCA_023653785.1 Ophioderma brevispina | reverse complement strand
TCCGTCTGGGCTCAGGGCCAAAACGGAATAAGAGAAGAGCAAAGGTCAACCGGATGTGACCTGGGGTCACTGGTTGGACCATTTTTCTTGATGGGGGTGTTATAGGTATTTTGGGGCATTCCTCTTCTCAAAAGGGAAATGCATATTTTTCAGTCAACATTGGAAAGGAAATCAGGCCTCAGTTATACAGACTGTCCAAAAAAAAAACTATACAATCAAAGATTAATTTTTTTGGCCAAAAATTTAAGATCACCTCAACTGAAGGTTTACTGATTCTTTTTAGGAGTGTTCCAGCTTTCATGAGATTTTTAGTTGGTGTAATTTGGGGGTCTGGTTCAGGTGTTATGGCTAATTATCTGAGACAGTTGAAAAACCTGTTGGGCCAGTTTCGGGTATCCTAATATCAACAAAGTTCCCCATTGAAAATCACCTTCAAGACATTCTTTATTGAAAATTGAAATTAAAATAAAAAGTAGGTATAAAGTGCTGCTTCGAGTAATATAACTTAATTTAGAACTTTATAATGTCGCAATTACTAATAAATACATGTAGCATTGGGAAATTCAATTCCAAACAGTCTTTTTGTCTCAGCTTTAATCCCGGTTTCAGCAGAAGGTAGAACCATAAAAACACGCTTGTTGAAAGTAAACTGAGACCTTTGAACACAACCATCCTTTCCTTAATTGCTCTTTGTTGAACACTGTTTTCTTCATTTTTTTCTGCATCATGGAGGCAGTGGAGAATAGGGGAAGGGTAAATTGTCCCTCCACATTAGAGCGTTGTCCACACATTTTGTCCCTCAACAGACTTGTAGACTGTTACATTAGTTTCTGCAGTCATATTCCCAAATTTCCATGAATTTCATGATTATTGTCCCCTGAGAGCGAGTCCCTCATTTCACCCACAACATAATAATTTCAGGTGCTTTCACTGAAAAATAATATATTGATTAGTTCAATGCACGATAATACATTCACTCTGATCTGTACAATATTCTTTTGTTTGAAAAGGGTTTAATCGCACATTGATGCAACACGCCTTATACCTTTAGTTTCTTGAACCTTCAGGTGAAACTGGCCCAAATGGTATTTTATCCTTTGTGTTCAACTGACAATATCTCCGCTTAGGGTCCATCAAATTGTATGGATAAAAGCGAGGATTTAGCTTAGGATCTTGTCTAACAAATAAAGTCAAAATATCTGGCAAAAATGCACAGTTCATATTTTTTATAATTTTTAGTTTGATTGTATAGTTTTTATTGGGACAGTCTGTATGATTTATAAAACATAATGTGTTTGACTAATTTATGCATATTATTGTCTCTAATTAGTTATTTGCATATAACAAAAAAACAAAAGGTCAAATAACAAAATAAATATCATATTCAATGTTCCTTGTGAAATTTGCCACATTTTGGTACCAAGGTCGATATACTCTGGATGATGTATGACCATTTTGACCTTTGACCTTGTGTCAAGATCACTAAAGGTCAACGTAAAAATGGCAACATTGTTTTTCTGAATAGTCAGGCCTAGTAGTATATGTTTATAGTGGTTGCCAACAATTAACATGAACTTCACCAAATTTTACAAAGGCCCCTCCACAATATAGGTAGGATAATTATGACAATATTTGTGAATAGTATTATATGTATCGTATGGAAAGTTTATCAAGGTTTTTGACTATTTGCATTGTAATAAGATCAAGAAAGATAGATGGTGTGAGGTAAGGTAAGGGAAAGTCAAGAAATTCCAAGGTCCAAAATATGTAGCTATTATGTAGATTTTTTTGGTGCTTAAATTAGACAAACCTAGTTAATCATGTAGGAGAGATTGGCCAAGCGGTTAGGGTGCTTGCCTGTGGTGCAAATCTACCAACAAAATTCCCGGGTTCGAATCCCGGTGGGGTCGTGGCACTTGCTGGGATTTATTCGGGTACTATCAATTCTGAATTTGATCTGTATACCAGCTATTGATTAAATACAGAAAACCGCTCTCCTCCATGGTTCACTTGGAATTGGGCAAATGGATCATGAAAGCATCCCGTCCTTTGGAGGGGACGTTAAGCCGTCGGTCCCGTGTACAGTGAGTCACAACTGTACATGTGCATCACAGTCAGTGTCGAATAAGAGTAGGGTGAAAACCCCTGACTGTTCCCAATCCGCCCCAGCCTCAAAGGCGGGCCATGTTAGGAGCGTCCGTATCATGGATATACGCGGCCCAGGTTCAGCATCAGTTTAATAAATCCTGACACCACCACAAGCCATTACCAATGACTTGTGGATATGCTAAGAAGAAGATGTTACAACTCAAAACCCAATGTATCAGCTACTAGTGTAGAAAAAGATAACTGGAATCTCATGAGAAATGAAAGTTTTGAAAACAAGTCTCCACCGTGATATCCTGATATAGCCTCATAATATGGAATAAAGCACAAGGCAGCTATTTGATAAGGCCAAGAAAAAATGTTTGTCTCAGAAGACTGCGTGCATTTTGTTTAAAATTGGTCTTTTAGTGCATTTTTTGTAGGTTTTTGTAGTAGTAGTAAAACCAAAGTTTTAAATCCGGTTTTGTCCCCGCTAACGGGGGTGGCCGGATTCACCTTACATTCACAGCAAAACAATCTGCTGTGTGAGGATTTATTGGAGCAAAAAGATACATAAAGACATAAATTGACAGCCAGTAAAATAATTCACTGCCCATCCAGGATTTAAAATTAGGACCTTTGGAACTCTAGACCAGGGGTTCTCAATAGGCAGCCCACGGGCCAAATCCGGCCCGCCAACCATTGATTTTTGGCCTTCGACTTGCTCTAAAATATAAAGGAACTTAATGCAGGTGTATTTGGCCCTCAAATAGGGAACTTTCAAATGTGTTCAGCATTCTCTGGTCCTTCCTGTAATATAACTGAGAACCTCTGCTCTAGACTGATGCTCTACAAATTAAACAAAAGAGTCGGATGGGGAAGAGCAAGGATATTATTATCTACAGCAGGGATCCTAAATAAATTGGGATAGGACACTCGATCGACGAAGTGGAAGCATACTGCATGAAATATGTTGCTTATGGATCGCCGGTCGTATGTGGCGTTGTGACGCAACGTTATTCCCGATTACGTCATCGTAAATGGTGTCGCTATTACTACGCCTGCGAATCGTCTATGGGCATTTGTACACAGTGTCACCCACCTTTTAATCTTCTTGTAAAATAGCTAGGAAAAGAATTTGTTGCATCATTTTGAAAGTTAGAATGTTAAATATAATAACAAGCAGTTTTGTATTTATCCACACAGTGTCACATTTGTTGTTTATTTTATTAGGTTTGAGTTGGGTCAAGGTCTACTTAAGATGGAGAAGAGGAATATGAAAAAGAAGGAAGAATTGGAGACCACCCTGGAAGATGTAGGTGTAAATCATAAACACAAAACTGATCTATCAAAAATGTTGAAATGAAATATCCATTCCAATCTCTTTTATCTTGCTGACAAGGATTGTATAAGTGTGCACTGTACACCACAAAAGATTCCTTGCCCAATCCTATCTATCTATCTAGCGGCCAAAGCCGAGATTCTGTTCACTATGTAGTGCCAAATTTCCCTGTCCATCATTAAAAAGACATGAGATTTCCAGAAAGAAGCGCCCCCAATTTTCTCGAACCTAGGTTTTTTACATATTTGGAATGCTTACCAATGTATTAGATCAGATCTGAAGTGAACAAGCCAAATACGCTGTCTTGATGTAATAAGATGATGATTTAGTAGTTTCTGTTGTGCACGACAGAAAGTCAAAGCATGGTTTTCTATGGGGAACGATTACGATAGCAGGCAAGTTCAAAAAAAGGTTTGCGGTTTTCTTTTGCACCTGTTTGTCCAATAAACCTTCCAAACGTTCTCGGTAGGTGGTCTACAACTGATCCAGTGAAATTTTAGAGAATTCATATCCTAAAAAAATCTCCTCCTGTCACTTTAAGTTGGGGATGTCAGATGGATTCTGCTGGATGTCTCGAGCAATCACATCAATGTAGTTAAAAGGGGCTACGACCCCTTTTTTGGCATGGTAACCTCCAACATGTAACGGCTGAGACTACTTGATCAATAGCACGATAACAGTGACCGTCAAATCATGCTCGGCATGGGACAATTGAAATTGTGCTTGTTCAGGTGCTCATAGCATAGAATGTTTGGGTAACTCGCATAGAGCTTGTGTATTGCCATCCAGCTATATCCTTCTAATATTCTTTCTTAGGTGTCCAGTCTCAGATCCTTCTAATAGGATGCTCTCTAGATTCATTATCTTCCTTTAGTCAGTGACGTCAGTGTAGTGTAGAGTAGAACGCAAGCATTAAAACGTGGGTGGTTTTCAAAGCGCTGGCATACCTTGCGCGTTATAAAGGTTGTGCGATAACTGCACATGCAAAACAGCTCTCTCAACGCGTTGACGTCACTGGGACTAGGAAGATAAATGGACTATATACAGGCCCAATCCTGTGCACCTGTTTATGCTGAGGTGATGAATTTATTGATCTAATGTACTAAAATGTGGCACAGGTACTTTATGTGCTTAAGTATTGTTAGGTGACTCTTTTAATCATTTTTTAATATAATACTAACCCATAAAGAGCAAATGTTCTACAAGTGGCTAGAGGAAGATGTGAGTTCCTTATTCCCTATCATGGGTATTGGCTCTGTCCTTTTACTGAAGTCTCATGTCATGGGTTTTGCCCAATTTTTTCATTGAAATCTTTAAAGAGACACTGGCACCTTTGAAAAATAGTGCAACTTCTAGATATTTTTGCATGGTTAAAGCTTTTATATACATTAAGCCCTCCACCCGCCACCCTGAAATTATTAAGCCAAATCCACATGCTTATGGTAAACAGAACGTTTTTATAATGAAATGTCGCCGGCGACATGTATTTAGCAGACGACGCGGATGACGTGTGACACAAGAAAACTCACGCCAGAGTTGATTCTCATGCATGCACCTTGTGTGAACCCGGTCTGGTGACTTTGAGTTTTTATATCAATGAATACTAGTCTATGGTATTCATGTAATAGATACATTTGCTGATTAAAGTTACTGCAAACAAAAAGTTATCTTACATAATTAAACCAGTATGCCTTTAACGGCTTATTAATTTAATGGCCCTATCTGCTTTGTAGGTTATATTTATTTGTAAAATATATCTCTATTCTTTTTCCAATGGCGTAGACTATCATCAGCGGAGGCAATTGAAGAAATTTTTCATGGGAAATTTCGTGGGAAACAAACTTGCATTTTTATGGTAAAAGTGATAAAGCAATTGCAAGGCTCTATTCACTACTGCGATAATATTGTGGTTGATATTAAACAACATTTGTTTTGTCTGTCATCAGAAAGAAATAGATATGAAGGCTGAAACTTCAGAACAACAATACTCTTCTGGTTATAAGCCAGCCTTCCTAAAGATGATTTGAACAAGCTCCTTTATAACACTTAAAGGTGCAACGAGAAATTTCAAGTCATCCATATTTTCTGTGATATGTAGTGATTTCATATAGATTAGATGCACAATAGATCCCCTACCTTTTATTTGGTTACAGAAATAACTTAAAATGAAAACGAAAGGTGATTTGTATATGCTTATATTTCAATAGAAAACATGGGGTGAATTTCGTATTTGCTCTTATACGAAATTAGGAATTTCAAAATTTTTGTACCAAAGAAAAAGTTCTCAGCTTAATCCATACAGATGGGGATATTTTTCATATAAAGCTTTACACCAGTGCCAAAATCAGAATTTTCACATTTTTTCGGGACACCTGGTATTTGAAATCTCTCGTTGCACCTTTAAGGTATTCTGCACTCTTGTTGGTGCATTGGGGGGGGGGGGGAGGGTGCAACCCTGAAAACCACTTTGCCATTGGAATTTTTTACCAAACTTGGGGGTCAATGTTGGGTACATCAACAGGACCACATAACAGGAAAAAAATAGAAATCGGTTGTACCAATTCAAAATGGCAGTCCAAAAACCTATTTTGTTTATGATGTGCACCAAATTCTCCCACCGAAAAATGAAAAAAACACTTTCCCAAAGGACTTTAACCATAAAATTTGGCTCATAATAGGAGAGTATCAATACATATCCATTGCTGAAAAAAAATTAAAAAAAGTTTCTCTAGTATGAAGGGGCAAAAACAAGTTTTGAATAGTGCCACCATAATGCTTATTTAGGCTAATTAGCATAAAAATGGCATGGCTGGTTTGAATTTTTTCCACCAAAATATGCGCAACTGATATTTAGGCAATTACATAAATTTTGGGTAAAAACAATTTAGTGTTAAACATGGCACTCGATAAATGAAATCCTGGGTCCATGTGGATCCCCCTTATGCACTTAAATGCTAATAGTATATTCTTCTTGCGTATGAGGCAGTAGCTAAATATGTTGTAGACGTTGGAGCCAACTCACTGTTGATTGATTGGGGTTTAAGAAATCTATGTCCACCGGTGGGCAAAAGGTAGGGCACTCATTGAGAATGTGATCCGCAGTCTGTGATGGAGAACCACATTGGCAGGCTGGCGATGGCCGCAGCCCCCATCGGTGCATATTGCTGTTGAAGCGACCGACTCCTGTGTGAATCCGGTTTAAGGTGACCCATTCCTTGCGTGGGAGATTGCTGCCAGGTGGTAGTTCTGTCTTAGGTGTAATAGAGAGTTGATCTGGTTTTGGAGTATCTAGCCAGGCAATATTCCATGTCTGTAAGATGTTGAAAGGGGAACTGGAGAGTTTAGCAGCGTGTCGGCAGAAAGGTCGGCGAGAACGCAGTCTCTGTCTACCAAGTTGGTGTGATTCTTTGACAGTGTTATGCAGCAGGTGCTTGTTGTCCAACAGGGCCTTATTCACTAGTTTGTGCATGTGGTGTTCTCTCCGAAGTACTGCAGGTGCAATGCCTGAAAGCACTGGTAGGAATTCAGATGGAGTAGGACGCAGGCAAACAGTAATGGTTCTCAAGGTCTCGTGAGAGTACTGGGTCAGCTTCTTTGTGTGAGAGCTGTTGCACCATGCTGGGGCGGATATTCCGACAGTGCGTAACCAGAGGCCAAGGCGGTGGTGCGTGGGGCCGTTGGGCTGGCACCCCATGAAGAACCCTCACAATAGTATATTGAAATATTGTGCCTAAAGAGAGGTTTGAACACAGGGTCTACAGATTTCTCTTTAGCTGGTTGGAACTGCCAACTGAAAACACCACAGAATACTCAGTTGTGTCAAAATTGTGAAATCAACCCCATGAAAATATTGCCTACAGACTACTGGAATTTATGTATTGTTTGTTTCTACAGCTTGAAACCCAGATAGGTGAATCCAATGTAGAGTATGATGAACGCAGTGATGTTGGACTAAAAGCAAGCGAGGTTAGTAATCATGGGCGGTTTGGACATTTTGTGACCCCACTTGGTCTGCTCCCCGTTGGAAATTTAAGCAGCCTTTACGAATAAAGTACAGTATTACATGCACTTTATTCCGTCAATGCTGTTTAAGTCGACTGGGAGCAGACAAGTGGGGTCACAAAATGTACCAATCCATTCATGAGAAACTTACCAACAGTTAATGAATAATTATAATTCTTTTTAACATGTACCATTTCCACTAAAGTGTTCAGGATACCACTGTGTTTCCTCAAACACTGATGCCTATTATGGCCCGGTGAAATACCTAAGGCTGTCATGGAAAGAATTTCAGTGTGCTATGACAATGAAGACTCAAGGAATCAAACCCAGGTCACATTGGTGAAAGCAAAGGTATTGATTCGCTATGCCAACATGCCCTCCCTTCCTACAGAATCAATGTATTGTTATAGGAGATTTCAAATTTAGTGAGAGTTCTTGCATATTTCAATGTGGGTGGTGTTGTGAGGGTTCAATCCTTGGCATGTGGAGACTAGACTGTTGGTACATGCCAAAACATATTGTGGGTATGGTACAAAGTTACTGAACAGAATCGGCTTACTGGAAACTGTGTATTCATTTCTTACATGGTCTGTTGATGATAAAAAGACTAATGCCATGGTTGGCCGGGATGGCAAGAAAATCATAATCTGCTTTGCGCTAATCTCTTGCAAGGTTGGATGGCCAAATAAAATCTTAGTGGTGTTATGTGTATTGATATACGCCTGTTTATTTCCCTATTGCTGTTACACAGGAAATAATATTTTGCAGCATTAAAGGTAAGTTGTATTCAAATAACAATGTTTAATTAACTAATGAGATTTTTTTTAATTTAATTAAATCATACATCAGTTGAAACACCTGGATGAATCTTTAAAGTAGGTCTTGAATGAAATACAATCTTCATACAGGCCATAGCTCCTAGGCATAGCTAAGTTCATGTAATGATTGAAATAAACGTTTTTACGGTCAGGTCAGGTTTCCTTTTGTGGGCGGCCTAGTAGTATCCTGGTAACCAGTACGAACTACCTGTCCCAGGCCCGAGTTGTTGACGGCTAAGCGTCACCCCAGTAGGTTTCTAACGGACTTCGATGAGGGTAGCTGGTTAACCCTGGTAGAACTAAAAAAAGATTACCTACAAGGGCTCCGCTCTGGAGAGCTAATGCGGCCATCCAGCAGGAAGGGCACCCGATCAATCTTTTGCTCCATAAATCCTCACTCGCATTCGATTCTCTAGGCAAGAGGTCTGGATTCAGAGTCACATTGGTATTCAAGGCAATGAAAAGGTTGATGTATTGGCGAAAGAAGTCCTTAATAGGAATATAACAATCACTGAGATACCCTTTACAGATTTTAAGGCTTCAGTTAATAGCTATATCAGAAATAGGTGGCAAATGCTGTGGGATTCATTTCCTAATAATAAATGTATGCCTTTCAACCACTGTGCTGTGTAGGAGCTGTTGGGAGTTCAGGTTGATGGGACGAAGGGACGAGATTGTATTAGCGCGATGTAAAATTGGTCATACTTATATGACCCATAGTCATTTGCTTAGAGGTGAGCCAGTCCCTCGGTGTATTCCTTGTGATTGTGCTCTTTCTGTGAAACATGTATTACGTGAGGCGTTGATTTAATGGATTATTAGTAGAAAATATTACAGTGTCCCAGATTTGAAAACATATATTTAAGATATTAGCCTCTGCAGGGTTATACAGTTCCTGAGGAGGCCGTTTTGTATTAAATATATTTAACTTTTTAAAAAAGGTTGTGATTAGTATTTATTGTGATGTATGTTTTAAAGGTTTGATGTTTTTAAACGTAATATAATGATAAAACGTAATGACATGATATAACACAATTGTGTTGAGTTGTTAAACTCTAATACTCACTCACCATTAAATCCTCACACAGCAGTTTTGCTGGAAATGTGAGGTGAATCCGGCCACCCCCGTTTGCAGGGTCAAAACCCCGGATTTAAAACTTTGGTTTTACTACTACTACTACTATGACCATTAAAATAAATCCTCTTACCTCTCACGGTGAATGGACAGGCTTAAAACTTTTAATAAGGTCTCACTCAATTTGAAATCTACTTTAGACTGGAGCCATGTTATTTGGCATAAATATAGCATGGGTGCTATTTTATCAACCAGTTTTTTTTTAATACACTTGAATGTGTCTTTAACCCAGAATGTGACAAAGTAGAGGGGTTTAAAGGTCCATGGCCCGATCGCTAATAGCCTTGTCCCCAGAAACCCCATATTTTACTGGAAGTGGTCAACATTTTGGTATCAGTAGAAAGCTACTATTTTTCTTATTTACCTGTGAAATCTTAGAGCCAAAGGATGTTTGGTTTGGAAGTTATGAGCGAAAATGTGTCCCATTTTGGTCGACCAATATTAATTTTACACAGTACTCTATAGGGGCTTACAAAATCACGTTTTTAGCTCTCGCATCAAAACGGATTGAAATATCGGCACAAAACTTTACAGATGGTGTTTGGAGTATCAAGAAGAAAACTTCATATCCTTAAATCGGGCCATCCCCCTTTAATTTGCTTAGCCAAGCAAATTTAGTGCTTAATTTTTTGTCGCCTGCCTTAAGGCAGAAAGACACATAGGGATCACTTTGTCCACTGTTGTTGATGTCTGTTGTTGATGTCTGTTGTGAAAAAGGGTTAACATTTGCCTGTAATATCCACATACTTTGATGGATTTAAACCAAATTTGGTTCATAGGTGCAACATGACATCCCCTATTTGTTGATGTGGTCAAAGGTCACATACCGAGGTCAAAGGTCATGTGAGGTCAAGTTGTAAAATAGGCTGAAAATGTAAAATTAACCTCATTTGAAAAGTTGAAGTTCAATTGGAACCAAACTTGAGTCATAGGTGCAACATGAGATCCCTCATTTGTAGATGAGCTCAAAGGTCACATACCAAGGTCAAAGGTCATGTGAGGTCAAGTTGTAAGATTGGCTGAAATGTGAAATTGACCTCATTTGAAAAGTTGAAGTGCGATTGGAACCAAACTTGGTGTATGGGGTTTACATGCAATCCCTCATTTGTTTATGAGGTCAAAGGTCACATATCAAGGTCAAAGGTCATGTGAGGCCTATCATTCACAAACCGTGCCGGCAGGCGACACAAGCGGTCCGAGGACCGATGTATTTTTTACCACTGAGTTATTTACATATACTGTAATTGACAGAAAACTTTCTCTTGAACTTCAAAATTTGTTTTCAAAAATTTAATCTTTTCTACTTCAGAAATGGAGGAAGCCTTAAGCGTGAGAGAAGAAGATGGAAGCAAAGTTGGCGAGCTGGATAAAATGTAAGTAAGAAAATAACTTCGGATCTTTTGAACGCCTGTGCTCGTTTTTGTTTTTAAAGCCAGTGCTGATTATCTGTTATGGCTTTGGGGAAATGGTTTGGAGCATCATTAGTATGCTATTATTTGCTATTATGTCATATAAAATGGCTCAATTATAAAATATTGATACAATATTGCAAATTTGCCCAGAGAGTGTATTGAGTCCATCCCACAGTGCACCAGTTTTGGGAAATTTCACATCAATAAGGTCGTGTGATTCCATAAAAATTAAGACACATGGTAGTGTGTCCAAGAAGTTTTAAAAATAAAACCCCCCAAAACAGCAAAAAACAACAAAAATACCTTACAATGCCCATGAAACAAGCAACACACACCGTGAGTATATTAGCAGAAACAAACTTCCGTTTGTTTGATGCGTGTTTGACTAGTAAAATCACTAGGTAAGAGTATCGTTAACAATCACTTAACTGGTCGCAATACAAAAGCAGAGCACATATTTCAACCCTCAGAAGTATATGGGGATTACAAAATCACGTTTTTAGCTCTCGCATCAAAACGGGTTGAAATATCGATGCGAAACTTTACAGATGGGGTTTTGGAGTGAAGACCAATCTAACAAGATGAAAACTTCATATCCTTAAATCGGGCCATCCCCCTTTATGTTACAATATATTGTTCAATTGTTTGTTTTGCATGAGGGAAAGACTATGAGTATAGAGCACTAACTCTTTCATGTTGGTTGAAGATTACATTCCAAAAATGTGAAATCTAATTGAATACCATTACTAATGATTGCTAACCTGACCGTGACCACAATATGACCTGACCTGACCTGACCATAATATAGGGTGTGCCCACATTGACCTCTAATGACATCTATATGACCTTTGGCCCCATTCTCTTGCTCCCTGCCAGTGGATCTTGCAAGTTTTAACTTACAGTATTTTATTTTGAAAAAAGATATAAAAAAGGTAAAAATTTGTTATTTATTTTATTTTATTTTAGTCTGATTTAGCCTGGGTAGATTATTCAGTGTTCCAGATCATCGCTTTCCAATGATGCCCAGGGATTCCAGGACGAATTGGGAACGCCAGGGGTTTCACTATCATTATCGAAACTGGCTGCGATTTCAATATACAGCGTGACTCTCGCATTGTACTATGGGACCCGACAAGCTTAAAGTCCCCTCCGAAGGATGGGGTATTCTCATGGTTTGTTGCCCAACTCCAAAAATGAACCAAGGGGATGCGCGGAATTCCAGTTTTAATCAATAGTTTCTTACAAATCAAAACCCAGAATTTAGTAACCAATTAAATCCCAGCAAGTAGCCCCAACTGGGGCTCGAACCGGGGACCTTCTGCACCAAAGGGGAATTCTTGCCAAATCTCTCTCGTCCCATGCAAACATTCCATATTGACAAACATACACGGACTTTCTTACTCACTTGGTAGCCTATACGGCAGCTACGGCATGTCTACGCGGCAGTACGCACAGTAACACACGGGCTAATTGCGAGGGGCAAGTAGAGGCTGCAAGACAGGGCTTGCAAAAGTACAGAGTTATTAGGTTACAGGATGTGGATAATTGATGTACCTTACCCCATTGGCTGTTTTGTTGGTGGTTTTTTTTTTGTTTTTTACCCTGTTTGTTACCCCCACAGGGGGGAGAGAAAGGTTGGATGTGGTGTTGTTGTAGACAGTAGGCACGTAGTAGACACGCAGCTACCACGAGCATACCACGTAGCTACCCCGAGGTTACCACGACGCCATTTGGAGAGTGGATGAAAATTTCATGAAATGAAGGCGCTATACACTTGTTCACCGTTCAGCATTTTTAAATGTTTTTTAGGAAAATCATTACGAATTCAAATCATGCATCATCAAAACCCAATTCCCGCCACATTTAAAAAAAAAGCGCTGATATATTCTAATTACTTCAAAGACCATTAAGATGGTGTTGAGATACAAAGAGAAACAACCACATATGTTAAGAGACACTGGCACATTTGAAAAATAGTGCGCCCTTCAAGATTTTTTCACATCGATATTTGTGATGGTTGTAAGGCTTTTATATACAAAAGGGCCCTCACCGAAATGCTTAAGACCCAAATCAGCTTCCTTATGGGTAAACAAGAACGATTTTATAATTTAGCGTCGCCGGCGACGTAAATTCAGCAAGACGATGAAAAAAGGCGTTTAACACAAGAACACGCGCTCCGTATGCTGTTCCACGATGCACCCACTGTTTGATCGGTCTATAACCTTGTGGTTTTAAGGTGCAACGAGAGATTTTGAGACATCCATGTACGGTTTCATATAGTAGTGATTTCATATAGATTACGCACTCAAAGGATTTCTTACTGGGTATTTTGGTACGGAGAGGGCTTCCGTGAAAGTTGAAATAAAAGGTGATTTTATAAGCTTTATTTCACAAATAGAAACATAGCTGAATTTTTGTATTTGCTCCTATTACCAAAATTAGAAATTTCACAATTTTTGACCAAGAAGCAGTTCTCAGCTTATCCCTTACAGATGGTGATATTTTGATCCAAAGCTTTTACACCAGTGCCAAAATCAGAATTTTACATTTTTTCGGGACACCTGGTATTGAATCTCTAGTTGCACCTTTAATATCAGTGAGACGAGTCAAAAATATTCAGTAATCTACAACATGTTGATTTAAAGTTATGGAAAACTTAAAAGTTGGCCATACAAATTACCGGGATGTCTTATCCTCATATCAAGTCCATCTGTTTTGGGGTATGTTATTTTTATGTGTTAAAATCTATATCTGTTCTTCCAATGGACCGAGACTACATTTGGAGGCAAATGAAGAGAAATTTCATATTTGTGAAAATGGCCCAGTGCCGCTTTTTTAAATGAGATAATACTGTGTAGGATATAACCTTTCATAAATAACCCATCACATTTACATAGTATTAATGCTAATTAGGCATCTGATGACATTAAAATATCACTGCCCTGGAACGGCAATATAAGTTTGCTCATGAGGAAGGTAGTCTTCGACTGACTTGTACTAGTCAAACTGATGGATGCATCTCACGAGGCAAGTTACTTTATTTGGTATGGGCTGTTATCATGCGGAATGCCTTGGTGCAACTTTAAGCAATATGACTGCTGATGTGTTCATATATGTATCACTTTGTTGTATTTATGCCCTTCTTAAATTTGGAATTGCAACTTTAGTTGTGATATTGTAAGAAAAATTTAATTGTCGCTTAAAATGACCTTTTATAGCAAAATGGGAGATGACGAAGTGTCCATCTAACACTATGGAGAATCATGGTGTATCATGGTGTTTAATTCTACTAGCCTTGCTATCATCCCCGGTCACATCAGGTGAAAGCGATTCAAACCAGTTGTTACTATGAACACACGCTCGGGATAGAAATGGCTACGGATACAACACTAAGACATTGGTAAACCAAAACTGCACTCTCATAGTGCAGCACCGGATGGCATGCGGGAATCACATTATTGTAAAACAGATCGCAAAACTGGACCATTACCAAACTATTTCTACATGTGCCACCTTATCAAAATGAATGGAATGTGTGAATAGCACTTTTATGCATGCACGGATGCCGCTGGACACTGCCCTATACTAATTTCTTCCAGTAACAGTCGAGTGATTTACATCAAAGCAAATTTCCACTTTAGACGTTGAAAGCCATCCAATTTGAAACATACAAGCTTGGAGCAAATTATTTTTAACCAGTTCAAGCTGAAAACGACACTGAACTGACCAATATGTGAATAGTCTAGAGGTATAGAGAGATATATATGTCGTATATGACAGAGAGTTGAGTTACAAAAATTGATGAACGTAATCCATAACACAGAGTGACAGTTTCTAATTTCAATACGACCTACATGAATCCTAACTTTCAGTATTCGATATAGTATCTAGAGCTGCATATCCATTTGCCCCACTGTATGTTCTGTAAGCTACTGCAATTCCAAAGATTGAAAACAACTGTGGATTGGTAAGGGACTGCATCAGAACAGACATTACTAATCGATCAACCTCCAGGTGACCTTGCAGGGCACTGAATTATAACCCAGCTTGAATGGTCGCAGGATCTTTGAAGACGTAAGCGCTGGAGTGTTGCACAGCTGCCATATACATTTTAGGCTAGTAGAACAAGATTGCAAATCGCCATGAAAAGAGACTTTAGTGAATTTGAACAGCTCAAAGTACTAGATCTGTCATATATCAATCTATGACTATAAAATTGGTGCATTTTTATAGGTATTACTTTTCAAAACAACTTATTTTTGAATGGCATAATGTTAACAAACCTCACAAACTGATATGTTTAAAGGTTTGCATGCTTTACGAGTATTGTATCTTAAAGAAAATAAATCGGGCTGCTGAATCCAAGGTTACTTAAAAAGATCTGGTATGTGTTGAATATGTGCTTAGATGGGACTAAACTTCAATTATTTGAATGGAAAATGTTTTCCAAGATATGAAGGCCCACCTATTTGTTAGATATTTCCGAAAATAGAATTACTTCTCTATACAAGTTTAGTTTTTAGTTTTACATAGTCTACAGTGGTTGTCTATATCACAATAACTGCATAGCTTTTGTCAATTCATCACTCTTCAATGGTTACAAATAAACTAAAAATTTTAGATTTATCTAACAATAGCATTTCCTTGTAGATTGAAGATGCACATTTCCAACCTTGCCCTTGAAATACATATGGTTTTAGGTGGAAATGACTTATCTGAACTGCAGTGTAGGCCTTCAGTGATATTGTTCATTTGGACATTCGTGATATTGACAACAATGAGTGATCCGAAATGCCTGTAGGCCTATTCAGGGATTCTTGTTCAATTGACAAAGCTTTATCTTGACCAAAATGATTATGTGAACTGCATGTAGGTCTATTTGTAGGTTTGAGTGATTTATCATGATATCAATGATACCAATAAGATTTAAAGTACTGGACATGATTATTTCCGGGATCTTGTTCAGGTGACAGAGCTTATCTTCACCAAAATATGTTGTCTGAACTGCCTGTAGGCCTATTTGAGGGTTGAGTGATTTATTAGTGCTACTAATGCATAACAATCAGATGAAAGTACTGGACCTGGTTATTTTCAGGGTCTTGTTATTTGGACAAGCTGACCTGGCAAACAATTGACTTATGTGAACTGCCTGTAGGCCTGTTTGTAGTAGGGTTGAGTGATTTGACACTGCTAAGGACTGGATACCAATGAGATTAGAGAGGAGGAAAAAACTTAAGGAAATTCTAGTTATTACAAATAATGAAATATTACAAAATAATGATTATTTTGACCCCGGCAGCATTCGACCCCCCGGCCGACAACAAGAAACTAAAAATCCAAGTGTGCAGGGGCCTTATATGGTTTATTAAGGGGGAACGGGTTGGCGCAGCGGATCTTCCCTCGCTTCACCAATGGGTCTCGGGGCGATCCCCGGTAGAGGCTCATTCTCGGTGGCTTTATGTGAATTTTGGTTCTCAATCCATACTCGTTCCCGCAGGTTTTCTCGGTACTCCGGTTTACTCCGGGTTCATCCTGCTTCTAACATTGAGCTTCTTGGATAAATCTGTTCTGGTATTATGGTTGCTTGATGTGCTGAGCGCCTTACAAGGCTGCCGCACAGCGCCATGAGCATGTGTTTACGTGGATATGTCACGCATTTAACAAATACCACTTATTATTATTATTTATAAGAAAAATTTAACCTGTTCAGACAAAGTCTATATTTTGCAGAGGAAGCCACTTTAGGGAAAAAACCATGAATTAAGGGTTTTTTTGTTTGTCAAAATTTTTGTATTTTTCATTTTTTGCCAATGGTGTGAAAGTAATATAGTCCGGCGGCAGCCACAGTACGGGCTCCATAGTCGACCAGGACATAAGCATGAAAAATAATGTTGCGTGAAGAGTCAACTTTGATCGAGTGCCCTATTCTGTACTGTTACAGACGGACTATGAGTCCGGCAGACAATCATTACTTCTACACCAGTTGGGGTTTTCAGTGTTCATTCAACGCTTAAATCATGTGACGGCGGTTGTATGTATTTGTGGGTTTCTTTGGATTTTTAGTGCGTGTGATAAACTGATTAATACCACAAGGCCAGGGATATAGCTACGCCGGCCGGCGGTGGCCGGCCATAACCAGCACTTGCTCCCACCAATAGCACGGAAGGTCATTTGGAGGGGTTGACTGACCGGCACACTTCAGTGAAATGAAATGAAAAAAAATTATCACATAAATGGCAAATGAAACTCATAGTTTGTCATACTTGCCAAAAAGTGTAGTAAATGTTAAGATTCAATACAACCGGCACTGAGAGTGCCTAGCTATAACCCTGCACCAGGCAATAGCCGGGGGATTGGGTGGTCTTTCCCCCATCTCGATGTATATAAAAAAACATGAAACCAAATATACTATCATATGAAGCAGAATGACTTTAATAAATTAAAACTCTGCTTTAAGTTACAATTCTTGTTCAATTGTTTGGTTGGATGATGGCATGACTATGCGTATAGAGCACTAACTCTTTCATGTGGGTTGAAGATTACATTCCACAGATGTGAAATCTAATTGAATACCACTACAATGATTTGCGATACTGACCTGACCACAATATGACTGACTGACCCATTAATATAAGGTGCGCCCACATGACCTCTAAGACCTTTGACCTCATTCACTTGCTCCCTGCCAGGGGATCTTGCAGTTTAACTTACAGTATTTGTTGTTGAACAAGGTAAAAATTTGATAAACAGGACCTACTCTTGCCAAATCTCCCTCTTCCCATGGCAAACTAGTCCAAATTGTGACAAAACATACCGGTGTTTTCTTACTCGCGTGGTAGCCTATACGGCAGCTACAACCATGTCTTCCACGGCAGCTATGCATAGTCAACTGGACTATTGCGAGCAGTGCTGGCAAGAAAGGGCTTTGCAACAGTATAGAGTTATTAGGTATACAGTGATTGGCTACTCTGCTGTACACAGGCGCGGATCTAGGGGAAGGGGGGCGAGGGTCGTGAGACCCTCCCGGTGGTAATTCTGCCAAAATCAGCTTTTGGACAGTTTCAGCCTTACAGCTGCCGGTAATTTTGACATTTTCAAAGCCTGGTACCTACCCCATGGCTACCCTGTTGTTACTCACTAGGGGATGGAAGGGGGATTGTAGTGTAGAGGGACAGTACCGGAGTAGTGCACGCAGCTATCACGTAGCTACACCGTTTGTACCAGGATGCCATTTGAGAAGTGGAGAAGAAATTTCCTGAAATGAGGGCGCTATACACTTGTTCACCGTTAAGCATTTTTGATTTTTTTTTAGGCAAAAATCATACGAAATCAAAATAGGCATAATCCAAAAACCCCATATTCCTCGAACATTAATAACAAATGCCTCTGATGTTATTATCCAATACTTCCCAAAAACATTAAGATGGTGATTATGAGGGTTGAAAACAGAGGACATAACCTAGCACTGAAAGAAATATTAAAAACAAAAAAGGGGGGGAAAAAAAGTCTTTAATCTGCTTGTAATACTGCTTTTGAGAAATGTGTTGGTTTATATTTTCTACTAAGCAAATCGACTCATTATTCAAAATGTAAACATCTCAAGCTTCATATAGGTACTGTAAGCAAAATATATAAACAAAGAACCAATTTTTAATTAGAACAGCAGAATTAAAGAATTCTTCAATATTTCTTTCAGGCTGAGTTAAGTCTTTCTGATTGTCAACCTCGATTATAACAAAGAACCAACCAAATATGTTAAATAGAATATACTGTGATGGGACATATAATCCTTTCATTAAACATCACCCATCACAGTTACATATTATTAATGCTAATTAGGCATCTGTGACATCTGAATATCACTGCCCTGGAATCTGCAATATCTAAGGTCTGCTCATGAGGAAGTTAAAGTCATTCTACTGATTGTACTAGTCAATAAAGTATGCGGCTCACAAATTTACAACACTGGGCAAAGTATGTTACTGCTATTTGGTATGGTTGTTATCATACGCTGATGCCTTTGTTGCCAACTTAAGCAAATGACTGCTGGTGTATCATATGTCACTCACGTTGTTGTATTTCTGCACTTCTTAATTTGGAATTGCAACTATGTTTGTGACTATTTTAAGAAAATAAATTTGTCGCTAAAATGACCTGTTATAGCAAATGGATGAGTGGTGGTCATGGTCTTATCGAAGATAACACCAAAATGGAGAAATCATGGGTTGTATCAGGTGTTTAAATTCTAATCACCTTGCTCTCATCCCGGTCAATCAGGTGAACCTATTAATTCAACCATTTGTTACTTGAAAACATCGCTCTGGAATAGAAATGCTACGGCTACAACACGGAAGACATAAGTGAAACCAAAACTGCACTTCATAGTCGCAGCAACGGATGCATGGAATTCAATTTATTGTACAACCGGACGAGAACTGGACCCATCTACAAACATTTCTACATGTGCGCACCTTATCAAAATGACCGTGAATGTTTGAATAGCACTATTTATGCATTCACGGATGCCGCTGGACCCTGTTATACTAAGTTTTCCAGTAACAGTCTAGTGATTTACACAAAGCAAATCACTTTAGAGTTGAAAGCCATCATTTGAACATACCAAGCTTTGAGCAAAATTATTTTTAACCAGTTCAAAGCTGAAAACGGGACATGAACTGACATATGTTATAGTTCTAGAGGATATGAGAAGATATATCATGGCGTTATATGACAGAGAGTTGAGTTATAAAAAATTGATGAACGTAATACTATCACAGAGTTGACATTTCTAATTTCACTACCGACCTACATGGAATCTACTTTCAGTATTCAGGATCCTAGTATATAGCCGCATATCCCATTTGCCCCCACTGGATGTTCATGTAAGCTGCATTCCAAAGATTTGAAAACACCTGTGATTTGGTAAGGGAATGACTCAGAAAGACATTACTAATATATCAACCTCCAGGTGACCTTGCAGGCACTGAATTATACACAGCTTTGAATGGGGCTTGCAGGAATCTGGGAAGACGTAAAGCGGCTGGGCGTTTTGCACAGCTTGCCAATATTACTTATTTTTAGCTGCTAGTAAGAACAAGATTGCAAATCTCCATGAAGAGACTTTAGTGGATTTGAACAGCTCAAAGTACGAAGATATGTCATATAATCAACTCTGCATATTCAATTGGTGCATTTATATGCTTCTTTCAAAACAACTATTTTTGAATGGATATGTTAACAAAACCTCACAATGATATGTTTAAGGTTGAATGCTTTACGAGGATTGATCTTAAAGAAAAATAATATTGGCGTGCTGCATCCAGGTTCCTTAAAGATCTGGTATGGGTTGAACTATTGTGCTTAGATGGGAATAACTTCAATTATTTGAATGGAAATGTTTTCAAGATATGAAGGCACTATTTGTCCTAGATATTTCCGAAAATTTAGAATACTTCTCTATACACGTTAGTATCTTAATAGTCTACAGTGGTTGTCTATATTCAAATAACTGCATGCTCTTGTCAATTAATCACTCTTCAATGTTACGAATAAACTAACATTTTAGATGATCTAACAATGCATTTCCTCTGGAGATGGCAAGATGCACATCCAACCTTGCCCATTTGAAATCCTATTTTAGTGGAAAGACTTATCTGAACTGCATGTAGGCCTATTAAGTGATTTCTGTCATTTGACAATCTGATTTGACAACAATAGTTAACGAAACTGCCTGTAGGGCCTTATTCAGAGGATCTTGTTCAATTGACAAAGCTTATCGTGACCAAAATGGGTAGTGAAACTGCCTGTTTTTTATAGGTCTATTTGTGGGTGAGTGATTTATTCATGCTTCAAGCAATACCAATAAAACTATAAAGTACTTAACATGATATTTTTAGGGATCTTGTCATTTGACAGAGCTTTATCTGTACCAAAATATATTATCTGATGCTGTAGGCCTATTTGCAGGGTTGAGCGATTTGTCAGTCTACACTGCATAACATTCAGATGAAGTACTTGAAATGATTATTTTCAGGGATCTTGGTCATTTGACAGAGCTTGATCTTTACCAAAATATATTATATGAACTGCCTGTAGGCCGATTTGAGGGTTGAGTGATTTGTCAGTGCTAGCATGCATACCAATAGGATTAAAGTACTTTATCCTGATATTTTCAGGGGTCTTGATCTTTGACAATCTTGATCTGACAACAATGAAGTTATCCGAACTGCTGAGGCCTATTCCGAGGATTCTTGTTCATTTGGACAGATTCTTTTATTTACCAAAAATATGTTATCTGAACTGCCTGTAGGCCTATTGGTAGGGGTGAGTGATTTATCAGTGCTAGCACTGCATACCCATAAGATTAAAGTACTTGACCCAGATATGTTCAGGGATCTTGTTCATTGGCTGGATCTTATTTGTTACAAAATGAGTTATGGAACTGCCTGTCGGCATATTTGCAGGGTCGAGTGATTTATCAGGGCTAAGCACTGCATACCAATAAGATTAGAGTACTTGAACTGATATTTTCAGGGTCTTGTTCATTTGACCAAAGCTTGGCCTTACAACATGAGTTATCTCAAAATTCGTGGCCTATTTGATGGTTTGAGTGATTTATCATTTGCTAGCACTACAAACCAATAAGATAACGTACTTGAACCTGATATTTTCAGGGAATCTTGTTCATTGACAAAGCTTGGCTTAATGAAAATGAGGTTTCTGAACTGCCTGTAGCCTGTGTGGTAGGGTGAGTGATTTGTCAGTGCTAGCACGCATACCAATAAGATTAAGTACTTGACCTGATATTTTCAGGGGTCTTGTTCATTGGGACAAAGCGTGACCTTGGCAAAAAAAAAAATTGATTATGTGACTGCCGGTAGGCCTTATGTAGGGGTGAGTGATTTATCAGTGCTCTCAATGTATACCAATAAAATTAAAGTACTTGAAACTGCTATTTTCAGGGAGGGATCTAGTTCATTTGATAAAGCTTTATCCTTTACCAAAATGAGTTATCTCAATGCCTGTGGCGGACCTATTCTGTAGGTTTGAGTAATTTGTTAGGCAATACTGCAAACCAATTAAGATTAAAGAATTAGAAAATATACTTTTCAGTGGTCTTGTTCGTTTGACAGAGCTTGGCCTTAAACGAAAATGAGTATCTGAGAACCTGCCTGTAGCCGATTTGTAGGTTGAGTGATTGTCAGTGCAACAATGGATACAAATAGATTAAAGGACTTGAACCGATATTTTCAGGGATCTTGTTCATTTGACCAAAAACTTTGCTTAAGGAAAATGAGTTACTGAATGCCGTAGGGCCATTGTAGGGTTGAGTGATTTATCAGTGTTAGCCACTGCAACCAATCAGATTTTTAAAGTACTTGAACCTATATTTCAGGGATCTGTTCATTTGACAGATCTTTATCTGCACCAAATATGTTATTGAAACTGCTCTGGAGGTATCTTTGTATGGGTTGAGTGTGAATTTGTCAGTACTAGCCTGCACCAATGAGATTAGTACTTGAACACTGAATATTTGTAGGGATTCAGTCATTTGACAGAAGCTGGCCTTAAAGAAAATGAGTTATCTGAACTGCCTGGAGGCCTATTGACAGGGTTGAGTGATTTGTCAGTGCTAGCATGCATTCCCAATAGATTAAAGTACGTGAACCTGATATTGTCAGGGGATCTTGTTCATTTGACAAGCTGGCCTTAAGGAAAAGAGTTATCTGAACTGCGTCAGGCATGTTTGTAGGGTTGAGTGATTGTCAGTGCTAGCCACTGCATGACCAATAAGATTAAGTCTTGAAAATGATATTTTCGTGGATCTTGTTCATTTGACAGAGCTTATCTTTACCAAAATATATTATCTGAACTGCCTGTAGGCCCATTTGAGGGTGAGTTGCTTGTCAGCTGCTAGAACTGATAACATTGGATTTTTAAAGTACTTGAACCGTCTATTTTCAGGGTCTTGATCATTTGACAAAGCTTGACCTTGGCAACAAGGCCTTATGTGAATGCCTGTGAGGCATATTTGTAGGGTTGAGTGAATTATCAGTGTTAGCCAGCTGCACAAACCAAATCAGAATTTAAAGTTACTTGAAACCTGATATTTTAGGATCTGTTCATTGGACAGACTTTATCTTACCAAAATATGTTATCTGAACTGCCTGTAGCCTTGAGGGTTGAGTGATTTATCCGTATAGCAGGCATATCACATAAGATTAAAGTACTTGAACATGATATTTTCAGGGATCTTGTTGAATGACAAAAGTTTATCTGACCAAAATGAGTATTGAACTGCCTGTAGGCCTATTTGCAGGGTTTGAGTGATTATCAGTGCCAATTTAAATAAAAATGGATTGAATCCCTAGTACCTAGTATTTTCAGAAATCTTACCTCCCTAAAGATTCTCATATTGTCACAAAACAAGCTCACCAAGCTATCCTGGAAAACTGTCACGATGAAACACCTGAACTTGCTTTTCTGGATTTGCACATTATTAAATTCCCTACACGCACAGCAAATGTTTCTGTGGTTTGATTCAATTGAAAATGTTAAATTTAACATGGAAATGTCATGACTGAAATCACACATGAAACTTTCTTGTTGTTTGATACTGAAACACTTTATGTGTAGAACACCCAGCTATATGTCTTCTGTGTCAAACAACTCAATATGACCATCGATGTATTCCCAATGAGCCCAAATCTCCATATTGAAACTTGTGACAGCCTCCTGCCCTCTAAAGTGTCAAAAATTCCATGTGTTTACCGGCGCTGGACATTGGTTCTAAAACTTAGTCGTTTTTATTTGGGGCCATTACAAACTCAACAACATGATAAAACGTGCCCAAGAAAGAAAGGACTCGCAGTCGGTTAAAAAAATGTTGCTGCGAAAACGGAAAGCAAAAACTAAAGCAAGTTGGCACTGATAACAAATGTTGCCTGCAGTTGACTTTCTCAGGGGATGTACATGTTAACAAGAGCCCTGCAGGACCAGTACTATGGGCAGTACTCCCTCTTTATTCCAAATCATGGCGAAACAGTACCTTATGCAAAGCAGTCGGAGCCTTGTCTGTGATTTCCTGTGAGGCATCACTACTCATTTATTACAATACTATAAGCATTGGAGGTGTGGGTTTCCGAAACATACTTGCACTGGAAGAAAGAAAGAAATGAGATAGAAACTGTGTGGGGCAGAAATCTGGTCATAGCTTGACGCTAAATAGTACTGCAGTTTCCATGCCTGCGTGGTTGTCGTGCAATGCATTACAAAGTGACAAAATCTATGAAATATCTGAAGTTTGTATTGGAGACCGTTGGCTCCTACCTTCACGACTTGAAAAAGAAAGATGATAACATCTCAATCTCAATTAAAGAATTGTCGGTAAAAATACTTTTCAATTTGAAGATATGAAAATAAACAGGCAGCACAGGGCAGGGACCTTTTTTTCAATAGGCATTTTGTGTCATGTTTCCTGTTCGCCAACCTTTTCTCCGGTCCATTCTGTTTTATCAGCTTTCTGACTGTTTTTCACTTTGTCTTTCCCTCCCGCTTTTTGCGAATCCATTATCATCTCCCCCGGTCTGATCCTCCCGTCTTTTGCATTTTTCTCTGTTCTCCTTATTTCATATTTTTCTTGTATTGAATTTCATATGCTGTGTAACATTATCGTAGTGCTTACGTAGCACTTTTTGTGACATCCAACAAACCACAAAACTTCCCAGCATATAAAAAATACTGTACGTATAATCATGAGGTATGCCACTACATTATGTTGACAGTTTTATCATGTTGGATGCCAACTATTATCCTAGCGATATTGATACAGACAGGGACCACATGGAGTTCCTCCCGGCACTTGTATGGTTTGCAGCGTATGTGTTGCCAGTCAGTTCTGCTGCAAATAACTTTGTATTTACTCTCAGTCACTTAAATTGAAAATAAACAATTTGGAGAGTGTGCAAAGACAAAGCGAGAAGAGAACAAAATGGCAGAAAAATTAGATGCTGAAAACAATCCGAAGATGAGATGTGGAGATGAGTTTGAACCTTGGGGTACAATTTTTGAGGAATAAACCAACCAAACTGTTTTTTCCCCTAAATCAATAATATCAATTTCATGTTCATTCATAAACTAAGAAATATAACAGAACATTGCACAGCCTTAGCAATTAAAATCTGAATGCTACAGATCTTGGAAAAAAATAGTTGGAATATCACCACAATTTTGCTACATTGCTCACCCGGGCCAGAGTTAAGAGCCTACAAGCCCCTGATGTCACTCAATAGAAAGCCCCAACATTCCACTTCAACTTCCCCTTCCCTAGCCCCCATCAATCAATGTTGGGGGATTGGCAAGACTGCTGATGATGATACACCATGCAACATTGGTTGGGGGGAGACAAGGAAAGTTTTCCGAAAATCGTGTTCCAACAATTATTTCCAAGATTGTAGAGTTTTCTTACCAATTTTTTTTTTTTTCAAGACCAAAATTATATACCTTAAAGGTGCAACGAGAGATTTCACAAATCAGGTGTACCTCAAAAAATTGAACATACTGATCTTTGCCCTGATGTAAAGCTTTCCATCAAAAATATCCCCATCTGAAACGATTAAGCTTAGAAACGTTTCTTTGGTACAAAAATTGTGAAATTTCTAATTTCGTATAGGAGCAAATACAAAATTCAGCCTATGCTTTACATTGAAATATAAGCAAATAAAAGTCACCTGTTTTCACTCTTTTAAGACATTTCTGTAGCAAAACACAAGGTAAGAAATCTATTGAGTGTCTGATCTGTATGAAATTACTATTATGACACAATATTTGGGTGCCTCAAATCTCTCGTTGCACCTTTAAAAGTCACTCATACTTAGTTTTACTTCACTAGAAGCAAATGCCAACATTTGAATTTCAACATCAATTAAAATTGAAGGCATACATGTGAACTTTATGACTGACTACATAGAGTAATTACTATAACACTTAAAGGGATAAGCAGCATTAATGCAAAAGAATAAATCAATTTTGAAATGCATTATTTTAGCTTATAAATCAAAGATAACTATGTACAATTCCATATAACTACTTTAATGCAGGAACAAAATGCCAAATAGTGAAAAAAATGAAGTATTTGAGGAAATTTGTCATGGGAGCGCACTACTAATGGCTCTCCCATAGGAACACACACATTTTTGTATGAGATCTGGTTACACTAGATAACTCGCTGCAATACTTGAGGCATTGTGTTTGGTATCAAAATAAAGCTCTTTTTCTGAAGATTTTAGAAAAATTTGCTTGCATATGGTGTTGACCATCTACTTTTCACGTTATTTTCACATTAAAAACGCACAGCTAAATTTACCACCCTGCATCACTCATATCTAGGAATGACCACCCGTGCACATCCGCGGCTGTATCTTGGGTTTGCGATGAAACCTGATTTTGTTTATCAAGTTATGCAATGTTGACATCAATTTCTATCGTCCATGTGGATATCATGCGATTTGTAGCTCCTGTTATGGAGAAATGACCAGTAGAATTGCACTTTTTAGCCGACTTGCATTATTACATAAAACGTGCATGAATTAGTGGTGCGCCCCCATAAAAGCACTGCAATTCCGAGACATATTTTATCCCTGAGTACTGATATGTGTACAGTAAAGTATATAAAAGTACTGGAATTCTGAGGTATGTTTTATCCCTGAGTACTGATATGTGTACAGTAAAGTATATAGGAACACTGGAATTCTGAGGTATGTTTTATTCCTTTGTACTGACATGTGTAGTATATGGGATTGGCTTTAACTCTTAAAGAGACACTGGCACATTTAAAAATAATGTGCCCTCATATTTTTTCAAAATTGATATTTTTGCATGGTTGTAAAGCTTTTATATACATTAGTCCTCACCTGAAATGATTAAGACCAAATCAGCGTTCTTATGGGTAAACAGAACGATTTTATAATCAGCAGACGACGGAAAATGGTGTTTAACACAAGAAAACGCATGCCGTATGCATGTTTTTCACGGCATGCACCCTGTTTGACCGGTCTGTGACCTTTGTGGTTTTAATATCAATGAGTACGAGTCTATGATATTCATGTAATATACACATTTGTTGATTAAAGTTATGGAAAACTTAGCCTACAGATTACCTGGATGTCTTTAGCCTCTTATTAACATCCCTATCTGTTTTTGAGTATGTTATTTTTATGTGTAAAATGTATCTCTATTCTTCCAATGGCCTCGACTATCATTTGAGAGCAAATTGAAGAAGTTTCATATTTTTGGTGAAAATGTGCCAGTGCCGCTTTAAAGGGTGCCAACAAGAGATTTCACATATCAATTTCCCTAAAAAATTGAAAGGACTGATTTTTTGCCCTGTTGTAAAGCTTTCCATCAAAAATATCCCCATCTGAAAGGATTGCAAACTGAGAAGTTGTTTCTTTGGTAAAAACAATTTGAAATTTCTAATTCGTTTAGTAGGAGCAAATACGAAATTCCGCCTATATGTTTTATATTGGAATTCACAAAAATAGAATCAAACCGTTTTCTTCTCTTTTAAGGTCATTTCCTGTAGGCCCATCAAGTATTAGAATCTATTGAGTGCTAGTCTATATGAAATTACTATTTTTAACACAACATTTGGGTAGCCTCAACATCTCTTGTTGCACTTTAATTGTCATATCACAGAGTGGAAGAGTGGCCTGCGCTGGGTTTCGGAAGGGGAAGGTGAACACGGGCACCCAGCGATTTCCCCTGAGCTGTTTGACGTACAGTATGGCAAGTTTGCCATAAACCATATCTTAAGCAATATTAGCACATGTTTTTAAGAGCGCCCCAATTTTCACAAACATTTTGATATTTTTGCACAGCTATGTTTGGTAAATTGTCGAGAAAACTACATCTGCGAAAGAGAATTCTCAAAAATGGCGTATTATCATAACATGAGCGATTTTTGTAATTAGAATTGGGATCCAAGATTGTACTTTACCCGGCAGAGCTGGAAATGCTAAGTTTTATATCCGTGCATGTGAAATAGTGCCACCAATCAAGAAAATGACCTCTAAACCTGACTTGCCTGCCCATAAACAACTAATAGATGAGCGTAGATATGTTCATGGCGCTATTTTCGGCTATTTTCAATTGGAAGGCCATTTCCATCAGCCGTTGAATTATCGGATCCCGATATTAATTATGTCTAGTTTACAAACTTTCCTTCGTTTGCGACAGATAGACATTGTAGAGCTTTAACCATTCACAGATATAGTTTCCTAGACCCTATTACCAATGCAACCGTGTAAAAATCTCAATTTTTATGAAAAATTGGGGGCGCTCTTAAAAAAAAGTGCTAATATTGCTTTAAGCATCATACTTCAAAAATTTGAAAAGCCTGAAGGGGGTAAATGCCTTATTCTTGAAACTTCCCCATCTTTAGAGTGGGTACGGGGATGTGCAATTGAGAAGGTATCAATTCTGTATATGCTCTCAGGTGTATGAGCTTTGGGTCACAAACAAGTTAATAATTGGTTATAGAAGGGGTGCTTTTTTCATTTCTCTCCAAAAATTTGGAAACAGTTATTTTCAAACACAAAACAACAAAATAATAAGAATATTCAATTTTCACTAAATTTTGAAAATTTAGTTTATTAATTTGCACAGAAACATTTTTCAAAATTATACAGTTGGTATTTTGGGGGTCAGTTTTTCATACTCACAGCATCACCAATGACACCACAAATCAAAATCATACTCCTGGAGTATATTTGCACATCCAGGTCAAAGGTCTCACGGTCAAGGTTGTGAGGTTGGCTAATTTAATTGGGTGAGAGTTTTGGGGAAATTTACCCTCATGCGACAGCTCAGTGATCTGCAGATCATTTGAAATTACATCCTAGATTTTAGAGCTTAAGTTTCATTGAATTCATTTGTATTGAAACCCGAAGTAATGTTTGCACAGGTGGCTCTCAACCAACCTGTCTTGTTAGGTCAACAAGGTCATGCTGCCCTGTCTTGAACCACAAGTCTAATAAACACTATCAAAGCCTAAGTGCATAAAAATTCCAAAAATATATGATTTTTTTTTTTTTAATTTAAAGGCCAACTCAGAGGATTTCAAAATTAATTTTTTGTGTGTACTATTAGCAATAGTTAGCTAGAACTAAAAATAGCAACCAAAATGTCAAATCCCAAGTTTGAGATGAATCATATTTTTTTGTTTTTGATCCGTAAACATTTAGGTATAGTATACAGTCCCACAGGATACTGTGTATAAAACAAATTCGGATCTGGATTTATAAATAAAAACAACCTATGATTTTCCATATTAAGGACATCAATTTTGAACTTGGCTATTTACTTCACTGTTAGATATGGACAAGCATTATAATAAAATGCAAAAAACTAGATTTGTCAGAAAATTGAGGGGCCATCCTTGGGAAATCTCTGAGGCAGCCTTAAGTAACCACTTCACTTATGGCAATGGGGGTTGCATTTGCTCTCTCAATGGCTTGAATTGCTCAAGTATTTTGCTACTTTGGCAGTAGGCATGCCTCTTCCATATGTGAGCTGATCAGATGGTTTAGGCCAATGCATCAATGGATGCAGTAGCATGGTTGTTCAACACTTGCATTTGCTTAACGGTGCTTGTTCCGACTTTTGTGTATCATTTTATCTACTTAGTAGGAGAGCCTGACACTGGTATACACAGGGCCCATCAGTTACTGTGGGAAACAAACTTGCAAGTTTTGGATGCTAGACGTGATAATGCCATAATGCAAGATCCTATTCACTTCTGTGCTAATATTGATGGTTAACCATTAAACGGCAGTTTTTTATCAGTTATTGAGGATGGAATGGATTTGGAGTCTGAAATTTCAGGACAATGAAAAATACGGCTTTCATCTGATATCAAAATTGATACTACTTCTGGTAAATCGGGGGGTCCCAAAGACTATTGGAACCAGCACCTTACTGACGTGTTAACCCTCATTTTCTGGGTGTTTTGTTTATGGCTTGTAACTTTGCAAATATTGACTATATATGTAAAAGTATGTATTAGAAAGTAAATAGACGATGAATGGATTAGGCATCATATAAATTGAACTTCCATATTTGAAGAAAAGTTACCAAAAGTCAAGATTTGCCACAAATTGTTCAAGGACAGATTAAAAACAAACAAATGACTTTTTCATTTTTCTCTTATTTTAATAAAAAAAGAAAAATTAAAAAAACCAAAATTTCTCATTTTTGAAATTAGCTGTTTTTCAAAAAATTAATAAAAGTGTTTTAATAGTGGTATTTTTTTTTTTTTTTTTTTAATTTTTTAGTTTTGCTTTTAAGTTATTTTTTGAACTCAAAAATTCAAAATTGAGAAAACCATTAAGTAGACCATTGATCTTTTATGAAGCTTAAAACTTACCTTTTACTTCAGTATTTTTTGGTTATCTTGTCTGAAAATTTGCCAATTTTGCCACATGACATTGAGAAAATCTGTGTTTTAGGTAAAAAAGTTTACTTTTTTATGCCATTTCAAGCTAACCCCTTCTCAAATAACTATCTTTGAACTTCAAACTGTAATATGTTATGAGGGGATGGATGCATCTTTATGCACTAGTCGAATAAAACATATTTTGCCTCTAACTCAAGAAATCAGAAGAAAATTCTTCTGTCTATTATTACTGCGTTGTTTACATTTCAAATTTTGATGTATTTTGAAGTAATTGGGCAAGAGCAGATTCCTGCATAACAGATGGAATCTCTGAAACTTCATGCAAGCATCAATTGGAGTCTTGAACCTCAGTGTTGTAACCAGGTTCTTACATGGGGGGGGGGGCAAAGGGTGCTGAGGCATTTTTCGAGGGCTAATTTGGGTCTTTCTCCATGAGACATCTTTACAAAAGGTCCTTCATTTTGGGGGGGGGGGAGAGCTGGCACGGGGAAAGGTTCTGCCCCCCCACTGGTTACACCACTGCTTACCCTCCTCAGGGGTCGTCGGCCATCAACATCAACTCGACGTCGAATCTGGGTCGCAAAAATAGAGCATGATGGACTCTTTGGACGTATTTTATTTTTGACCAATTAAGTGAATCTCACTCTATTTTTTTTGTAGAAGGTGAAGCCTTGCCTCATTTTATCGATGTTGTGAATTTTGAACAAATGTTTTACACAAAGAAGTGAACGGGCGTCGAGTGAGAAAAATCGTTGTGCGTGAAAGAGCGTCTTTGACTTCAATGGTTCAAGTTTTTTGAGTTTACGACCTGGTAATTTATGCATACCACTAGCAAGATGCCGGGGTTTATTGCGGCCCCACTATCACTTGCTACATATCATAGATGAGAAACTGAGAAGGAGAAATAAATTGGGATTAATTTCACCATTACAATTCTGTTAATTGTGTAGTCATGCTATCCCTTTCTATATCTTATCGATCCTCTCTTGTAATTGTTCTACCGATCATTCTTTTTTCTAGTTCTATCTTTTTCATGTTCACTATGACACGATTCTCAGTTGGCAAGTTTACATCTTTTGCCTTCTTCCCGTAATGACAGAAATAGAATTTTAAAGCAATAACAGCACATTTTTTGAAAAGGCGCCCCCAATTTTCCACAATTTTGAGGATTTTTACAACTGTGTGTATTGGTAACCTGGCTAGTAAACTATCTGTGAATGGTTAAGGCTCGAAAATGTCTATTTCGCAAAACGATTGGGTTTGGTAGTTAGAATAATTAATATCGGAGATCCGTCCGCTAATAATGCAACCGCTGCTGGAAACGCCCTACAGTAGGAAATAGCCGGGAATAGCACATACATGTCTACGCTCATCCATTAGTTGTTTTTATTGTTCAATCAGTCAATTAGAGGTCATTTTCTTGAGGTGGCATTATTTCATCATGGACAGACATAAACTTCGCATTTCAGCGCTGCGTTATCCAATCGGCATCCAATTCTAATTACAAACTCGCTTATATTTATGATAAATAACGCATTTTTGAGCATTCCGTTCGCAGGTGTAGTTTATTCCTAGACATTAACCACAGAACTCTGCAAAAATACTCAAATTTTGAAAATGGGGGCACTCCGTCAAAAAATGTGGGTTTTGTGTCAACTTTAATTCTATTACCTCTGCTGCCCATTATGAAAAATGCGCGTTCTGATTGGTCAGTTTACTGCCCTTATTCTGCAATAAATGGGTCGACAATACATTTTCTTATTGAAATTGAACCTGTTTTAGATGATAGAATAGAAATAAAGGGGTGCAGTGTCACTACAAACCCTTTATTTCTTAATTAATAAGCTTTTTTTTATCGGCCGGCTTTTTGGAATAATTACAAAACTTTATTGTCATTCCTATTGTTTTTGTCATATTTGTGCACGCCATTACATTTTTTGGGCCTCTGTTTAATCAACACAACTTCTTCAATAAACTCTCTTGTTTTAATACTTTTTCGATTTCTACAATTTCTTTCCTCTTTGGCATTTTCATGTTCCAACCCTGATTCCATTTAAAGGTGCAACGAGAGATTTCACACATCGGGTGTCACATAAAAAAATCAAAAGTACAGATTTTTGTCGTGATGTAAAGCTTTCCATAAAAATATTCCCCATCTGAAAGGATATAAGCTGAGAATTTCTTGGTATAGAAATTGTGAATCTAATTTCGTATAGGCGCAAATATGAAAATTCATCCTATGTTTTATATGCATACAAGCAAATCAAATCACCTTTTTCTCTCTTTTAAAGAGACAACTGGCACATTTGAAAAATAAAACGTCCGTCTAATATGTTTTTTGTGATAAGTCTAATCCTTTTGATCAGGGTTTTTTTTTCTCCTGTTATCAAACAGGAAAACAGTTCACAACACTGTAACCATGGGTGGACCTGAAAATCTTTGACCTTTCAAGATGTTTTTTGGGCCACAGCATGAAAAAAAAAATCACCACTACTTTTGCTCGTGAAATGGGGGTCTACATGCTTTTCTGTGGGGTTGACGTCCTACTTTTCGGACAAAGGGCCCTGATTTTTGGGATGATCCAAAAAGGGGTCCTTGCAATTCTGATTTTTGACATCACCTCCATTACAATTGGTTGTAAATGCTCCTAACAACTTGTACTGGTTACTTTGAGATTTAAAACATACCAATTCATACAGCAATTTCCGATGGGCCCATGATCAAAACTATGCATTCAAATCGCATAATTTCTTCACTTCTCACACACCCCCTAGTTGCACCATTGCCAACACATTTGTAATATTTGCCAATTTGTTTCACTTGGTTTGAAATTCTGAAGAGGCATGGGTACTCTTCTTTGTTATGTCGTTTTGGTGCTCTGGTTCTTTTAAAAACTATAGGCGTCGGTAAAACTCCCCCCCCAGTGACGGATTTAAGGAAAAGGGCCCGTCAGCAGCTTAAGATGGGGCCCTCTAGTGTCGTGAGTAGACGCAATATCCCAGTTTAGTGCGACTAGGGGTACCTGAGGGGGGCCTCAGAGCATATTTAAAGATTCCACCTGTCAGCAGCGTGCTGACACGAAAAAAAAAAATACAAAAATGACCAGAACCAAGAAGAAAAAAAAAAAACAAAAAAAGATCTTAAATCCACCACTGCCCCCCCACTCGCCTTCATAATTTCGAACCAAGTGAAAAATTGGTCCTAACCCGGCGAGCGAAGCGAGCTGGAAAAGTTTTAAAGGAGGTCCCATGGCCCGATGCGCTAATAGCCCCAGAAGCCCCTATTTTACCGGAAGTGTAAACATTTTGGTTCCGAAAAAACTACATTTTCTCATTTACCCGTGAAATCTTAGAGTCGAACGGATTTTTAGTTCGGAAGTTATGAGCGAAAAATATGCGACATTTTGGTCGACCAATATTTAATTTTTCACATTACTCTATGGGCTTATAAAAATCCGTTTTTTATCTCTCGCCTCAAAACGATGAAATATCGCAAAACTTACAGATGGGGTTTTTGTAGTGAAGGCCAGGTTATCAAGATAAAACTTCATATCCTCAAGTCGGGCCATCCCCCTTTTAAAATGCGATAGTGACTGGCGCCCCCCCCCCTAGATTGAGACATTCACTGATCACCACCACTACCAAACCCTGAAGTGGGACATTGTGTTGCTTTGTGATACTAAACAAAAAAATAAAATTGCCCCCACCTTGTTATCAATTAGGGACCATACACAGATACTTGTGGGCCGAAAATGTTTAACCCTTCAAAAGTGGGGCCAAAATCTCTTGTGCACCTTTAACCTTAACTACCCTTCGATATACCTGTGCTAATGATACTTCTTGTGAGTTATGAATAGAATCAGGAGAGGATCTTGATACAGGGTGCACAAAATAGCATGACCTCTGGGGGCCATACTTTGATGGCGTTTTGGGCAAAACCACATATTCTTAAAGAAACTAACGTTAAATTTATTTTGAACCATTCTGGCAACACTATCTTTCATATTTGTGGTTGCATGCATTCTTTCATACCTATTGACCAGGTAAGAATATACAAATGCAACCCTTTCTTATATAACTTCCAAGAAAAAACCGATCATTATACCAAAAGGGCTTAAAATGATACCTCGTCTCGGCAGCGTATACCCCCTTTCCCCACAAGAACCCCCAGCCTGATGGTCATGCTGCTAACGCCTATTGGAAACGCTATATAAAATATAGTTGGTTGTTATACTGCAACTAACCATTACAAATGTTAAGGAGTATTACAAACCTTGTAGGGGGTGGTGGTGACAAAAAATCATAATTTTCAGGGTCCCCTTTTTGGATCTCAAAAAATCTGAGCCCCTTTAATCCACAAAAAATCTACGTCCCCCCACAGAAAATCATATAGACCCCCATTTGAAGCTTATGGAAGCTTTACATCAGTTCAAAAACAGTACTTTCGATTTTTTTAGAGGACACCTGATATGTGAAATCTCTTTTTGCATCTTTAGTGTCACCGGTATGACATAGTTGTTCATAAACTTCAGGTATAGGATGGGTAGCAAATCTGTCATTTTTGGTATATTGGTTCGGAGTAGTGGTGCAAACACCAGCCGCACATCCCTACCAAATCAAAAGTGAGACTGCCCCCCCCACGTTCAATCAGGATAAAAATAGGCATCAAATCGCACCTTAAAGACCAGTTTCAAATGTCTCACTTCAGAGGGGGACATCACCCTCTGACACCCCTTATTGTAGTTAAAGTGCGATATTGCGTCAACTTCGAGCACTACATGCCCCCCCTTAGCTTCTTGCAAGGCCTTTTCCTTAAGGTGATAGAAGGGTCCCTTTCAGTACGCACACCTATATGCAGCTGTGCAATCGTTAGCTTGTGAATACTTTACGCACTCCGCTATATGTGCGTCGACTGTTTTTTTTGAATGCGTTTAACGCTGGCGCGTGGTTTCGTGAATTTTTGCATTCTTGTGCAGTTTTGCATTCTCGTTTAGTGTTTGGGATTATTTTCGTGGGTTTTTTTTGTTCACTCGTGCTTTTTGGGTTAATTTACAAAATTCGCTTTAATACAACTAATACGCGAACAGGCATCTTTCTACCCCCCATAAAACCCCAACATTTCGTAGAACCAGGAGAAAATCGAGGAGTGTAAAGCCCGCATTTTTAATTGAGGGTCGCCGAATTTTGAGGTTCAAGACTCATTCAGCAATTAAAAAAGTATCTTTGCTAAAGACTGCGGGTGATGAATAGCGAACCTTCGGAATATTGAACCTTTAGAAATCGATGCGAGAACTCCGAAATGAACATGATGAGTTAGCCATTAGGCCCTATATAGATACTTTGACGCCGCGATTCTGCCACGACTGCATATTTATGTCACATTTTTAGAAAACCCAACGGATATAAACAAAATATTCCCAATCAGACTAAGTTTTCTCTGTTTTTGGTGGTGATACACCAAATCAAATTATTTGGCAACCTTACCCTATACCCTAATGGAGCTACTACCCTAACCCACTGAAACTTAAAACTTGATCCTATCATTAATTGCCTGCTTCAAATAAATTTTCATTAAAAGTGTGGAATAGAGAAACCCCTTTTGAAATTCAGAATATTAAAACACTGTATCTGGTTCAAAATAGCAAACTTAGCTTGGAAGACGAGCACTTCTTCTTAAACATATTCGGTGAAAGCAGATCCATTACACAATATTCAGAATTAGAGACCCGTGCCAATTATGGGAATTTGAACCATTTTTAATATATGTGAATAGGCGATACTGCTATATGGAATAGTAAACCTTTTATAAAAGGTTAAAAAATAAGCAAATGCTAATACGCATGTTCGGAAAATGAACCTTCGGAGCATTGAAGCTTCAGAATATCGAGGAGTACCCGAACAATAACTTTTCCAAATCTCATGAGTCGCAAGAGTAATTCGGAAGGATCAAAATCTGTATTTTCCTTCTGTTCAGCATGTTTAGCCAGGCCCTGCATGACCCCCGCCCCCAAACTTTTTGGTTGCTTCTTTTAGATAGTCAACATTGCTGAGTTTCGTGGCATGAAGTTGACATATTTTCCAACTTCTTTCTAAACTTTTTTGGAATGGTTTTAATTTGTTATATTATGACGTTTATGCCACTTATAGGACATTAGATATAAAATAACTTGTTGTAGATATTAAAATTACGATCACCGTAAATGCTATCATAATCACCGTTTGGTGAGTTATGAGGCGTGTACCACCTGGCGTAGTTTTGGATGCGTAGGTACGCGAAGAGTTGCTGGCCCACAACAGTTAACCAAGACGCAACTCTAAAATGAAAAAAGGGTGTATTGTTTGGTACATTTGGCGATTCTAGGAAAACTAAGTCGTTTTGTTGAAACCCCATCTTTTTATTGATGTGCCTTAAAGATCTGGCATATGATTTTAACATAATTTAAAAAATAAAAATTCTGGCCGTCAGAAGAAGTTGATTTTTTTTATGAGGAAAATGGCCGTTACGTATTTTTCTCATGTTCCCATCATAGAAGCTCTGTACAAATTTGTCCGAAAAATGTGATTTTGGAAAACGTCAATCATACCTCAAAAACTAAGTCGGTGACCCCCATTTTTTATTTCAGATTTTTCCATTTACACCGATAAAATAAACATAATCTGATATAAGAAAAATCTGGCGTTAGCTTTATGATCCTCTATCACCCTTAAATTCCACCGTTGGAATGGAACACTTTCAGCCTATGCTGTCAGCAGCTTTGCTGCTTTCGTTATAAATAACCTGGGCGCTAGCCTATGTTGTTTTCATGATTTCTACCTTCTTTTTCCTCATTAATTTGGGAAGGACATGAGCGTTTTCACATAGTTAAAGGTGCCTGTTCCGATTTATGTCTGTGTGTCTCTCTAAAGACACTATCAGTGATTGAAAAATATTTGAAATTTGCAGGCATAGCTTCAAAGTGAAGGATTAAGTCTGTAGAATTCTAATAAGTTACCTTTTCAAGCTTGTAGAATTAGAATTAACGAAAAGGAAGAAAACGGCAGAGTTGTTCCAAGATACGGATTCTCCATTCAATTACGTATTGTAGTAAGTGTCTGTTCGGACACGACTAACATCTCGAATCATGTCCTTATTAGGTATGCTTCTGGTCTTATCATTATAGGGTATGTGAGGAGAACGTATTGTTACTACATGCAAAATCTGATTTTTGATGATTGTTTTCGATTTGCTGATTTAGCAAATCACTGATAGTGTCTTTAATATGGGAGCCTGGAACGTTGCCACTTGGGAAACAACCTTGTGGTTTTATGGTGAAGCAATAATTAATATGTAAAAGCCCTGTTCAATGACTGTGCTAATATGAGGGTTTTAACCACAAAACGGCAGTTTTTTTTGTTTTATATCTTGGGAAATGACATGCAATTGAGAGCACAAAAAAAAGAGCTTAAAGGTGAATACCATAATGTAATGCCGCCAACGGGCCACCAAGACTATTTTTGGTAGCTCCGTTGTATACGCTGTGTAGAGAATATCAACTGCTTCGCTATCCAGCCTGGCGTAAATCGAAACTAGGGCGTGATGTACGTTTGAACATTGATGAAATCAAATTTTATAGGCCTCCTTGAAGTGAAATACGCATTACACTCTTTGTCAAAAGGGTCCTTTTACAAGAGAAGTGTACTTATAAGAGTGGCTGCCGGTATATGTGATCGTTGCGATCAACTGCTACAGCCCCAACTCCCTTCTGGGATGGCGCGCATCGTACTCTTGTAAAAGCGTATTTGATAAATGAGTATAGTTGCTCTCCGATCACAGCATTTACTATGGAACAATGAATGGGCTATTCAAGATTTTATCTTAACTAATAAGACCGATACCTTTCAGATACGATGCTCCACCGGCAAGAAGAAGAAACAACAATTTCACCACAGCGTCGCCTAGAGCAGTACGTTAGCATCGAGTGTCAGGGTGCAAAATGAATGTGACATTCTAATATTAATATTTTTTATTTCGTATTAGCAGTGTGTGCAGTATTCAGTGCAGTGCGAACGACGCATTACATCTGGTCAGTGAGCGAGTGTTAGCTATAGTACGCGAATTAACGTTGAGTGCTGCATGGCCTATGGCGCAGCACGCCTCAGGCATACGGGGTAGAGCACGGTAATTCCCGTATCATAGCAACGTTCGCGGCGTAGCTTCTATCTGCACAGTTTGAAGGGGGTGTTTCAATAAGGTGACACACTTTTATGAAATACTTTTCTGAACACCCTATGAATTCGGAACCTAATATAAAAACGGAATTTAACAGAATAAACCAAACGGTTTTTTATGTGTGGTTAGATTCACCGTTAGGTTCCGCAATTGCATTTAGGGTCGCAGCAAAGTAGGTCAGAAAAGGTGTCAACTTATGGGGAGAATCACCCGTTTTTGAAGGTAAAAAGTAAAAACCACTGCCCCAACTAACGTTGAGAAAAACATATATTTTTAGTTACTATTTTTAAAAAAATCTCCGAAAATTTCCCTAACAGCTGCTATAAATATTATAGGAAAAACATGTAAACGGTACAGAAAAATTCAATAAAATAGAATTTTGCAATCATATGCGGACAGTATTTTACTTCTTCCGTAGAATCTAAAGAAGGACTGTTTCGCTCGACTCCAATATATGCCTTGATGGGTTTCGCCATCGATGGGCAAAAATCAGCCTTCATCATATGATTTTTCATTTTTGTTGAAGAGGGTATGGTTGCTAAGTCTTCCAAAAAAATTCAGTTTGAGATTAACCAGTCGCTCTATTATAGCCGAGAAATCGACTTTTGGTGAGAGGTCATTTGTACACCAAGTCTATGGGGAGTTATTTAGTGGTGTTTGTAATCCTTACAGTTGCTCGGTTGTTTAGTCTTACATAGATTGTACAGATTAGGCGACAGGCTTTACAGTGGAAATTTAACATGGCTTATACTAAACAAGCATTATTCAAACACCAAATTATATTATTAGAAACTTGCAAATCGCTGTAATATACCAGGATTGATGCTCGTATTTTACATAGCAAATTTTGTTCCGGATCAGGATTTTTTTTCCTTGTCACATCTTGCGGTCGAGCTAATCCACATAGCTCTAGGTACTTTCTTTTCAATGCAGTTTTTTCAAAAAACCCATAAATTGGCTGGAACTACCGTCTGATGAATACGGTATTTGATGTCCCCGCCGAACGAGTTCGGAACGGGACTATGAAATGAGCAGGTCATCCGTTCGTATGTATGTGGTTAAAAATGTTAACAATGTTCGTATACGACTTATCGGTAGTTCAATAACGGGCGGACAATGGTGTAACTAGGTGGAAAGAAGAGGGTTAATGAGTTATCCAAATGGATTGATTTTGGGTCATAAAATATGATAATTTAAGGATATAATTGAATTAATTTATGAAAAGTCTCGAAGGACTGTGTACAAGTTTTCTGGAGGTTAAGAAAGGGCGTTATAATAATGACTAAATTGGTGGAATGGAATGCAGCGGAAAGGGGATGAAGAGGTTATAAAAAATTGGGGGGGGGGGGGGGGGGTAGGGGAGGGGGGGGGGTGGGGGTGGATGGGGGGGGGGGGGGGGTGGTGGGGGGGGGGGGGGGGGGGGGGGGGGGGGGGGGGGGGTGGGGGGGGGGGGGGGGAGGTTGGTGGGGTGGGGGGATCGGGGGGGGGGGGGGGGGGGTGGGTGGTGAGGGGGGGGGTGGGGGTGTTGGGGTGGGGATAGGGGGTGGGAGGGTGGGGGGGGGGGGTGTGTGGGGGGGGGGGCGGGGGGGAGGGGGGGGGGGGGGGGGGGGGTGATTGGGGGGCGGTGGGGGTGTGGTGGTGGGGGGGGGGGGGGGGGGGGGGTGTGGGGGGGGGGGTGGGGGGGGGGGGTGGCGGGGTGGAGGTGGGGGGGGGTTGTTGGCAGGGGGGGGTGGGATGGGGGGGGGGGGGGGGGGGTGCGGCGGGGGGGAGGGGGGGGGGGGGGGGGGGGCGGGGGGGGGGGGGTTGGGTGGCGGAGGGGGGGGGGGGTGGGGGGGGTGGGGGGGAGGGGGTGGGGGGGGGGGGGGGGGTGTGGAGGGGGGGGGGGGGGTTGGGGGGGGGGAGGGAGAGGAGGGGGGGTGGGGGGGGGTGTGGGGTGGGGTGGGGGGGGGGTAGGGGTGGGGGGGGGGGGGGGGGGGGGAGCGCGGGGGTGGGGGGGGGAGGGTGAGGGGTGTGGGGGGGGGGGCTGGAGGGTGGGTGTTTGGGGGGGAGGTGGGGGGGCTTGGGGGGGGGGCGGGGGGGGGGGAGGGGGGAGGGGGGTTGGGGAGGCGTGGGGGGTGGGGTTGGGGGGGGGGGGGGAGGGTGGGGGGGGAGGGGATGTGGGGGGGGGAGAGGGGGGGGGGAAGTGGGGGGGAGTGGGGTGGGGTGGGGCTGGTGGCGGTGGGTCGGGTGGGGGGGGGGGGGGGGTTGGGGTGGGTGGGGGGGGGGGGTGGGAGGGGGGGGGGGGGTGAGTGGGGTGGGGGGGGGGTGGGGGGGGGGGGGGGGGGGGGGTGGGTGGTGGGGTTCGGGGGGGTGGGGGAGTTTGGTGGTGGTGGTGGTAAGGTGGTGGGGGGGGTGTAGGGCGGTGGGGGGGGGGGGGGGGGGGGGGGGTGGGTTGGAGGGGGGTGTGGGGGGTTGGGGGGCGGGGGGGTGGGGGGGGGGGGGGGGTGGGGGTGGGGGGAGGGGGGGGGGGGGGGGGGGGGGAGTGCGACTGGGGGGGGGGGGGGGGGGGGGGGGGGGGTTGGGGGGGGGGGGTGGTGGGGGGGGGGGGTGGGGTGGGGGGGGGTGGTGGGGGGGTGGTGGGGGGGCCGGGTGGGGGGGGGGGGGGGTTTTGGGGGGGGGGGGGGGGGGGGGGGGGGGGGGGGGGGGGGGGGGGAGTGGGGGGGCGGGGGGGTGGGGTGGGGGGGGGGGGGTGTGGGGGTTTGGGTTTGGGTTAAGGGTTGGGGTAAGGGGGAGGGGGCGGGGGGGGGGGGGGCGGGGGGGGGTGGGGGGGGGGGGTGGGTGAGGGGTGGGGGGGTGGGGGGGGGGGGGGGGGGGGGGGGGGTGGGGGGGGGGGTGGGGTGGGTGGTGGTGGGGGTGCGGGGGGGGTGGGGGGGGGGTGGAGGGGGGGGGGGGTGGTGGGTGGTTGTGGTGGGGGGGTGGGGGGTAAAAAAAATTGGGTGTGGGGGGGTGGAGGGGGTGTTTCGGGGGGGGGGGGTGGTGGGGTGTGGTGGGGGGTGGGGGGGGGGGGGGGGGGGGGGGTGGGGGGGGGGGGGGGGGGTTTGGGGGGGGGGGGGGGTGGGGGGCGGGGGGGGGGGGGGGGGTAGTGGGAGGGGGGGGGGGGGGGGGGGGTGTGGGGTGGGGGGGGGGGGGAGTGGGTGGGGGTGGGGGGGGGGTGGGGTTGTGGGGGGGGGGGTGGTGGGGGGGGGGGTGGGTGTGCGGCTGGTGTGTAGGGGTTTGGGGGGGGGGGGGTGGGGCGGGGTGGGGTGGGGGGGGGGGGGGGTTGTGGGGCGGGGGAGGGGGGGGGGGTGGTGGGGGGGGGTCCGGGGGGGGGGGGGGTGGGGGGTGGGGGGGGGGGGGGGGGGTCGGATTAGATTTTGGCGTAGTTCGGGCAAATTGACTATAGCCAAAATGAGCTAATTCTATGCACCCATTCAGCAGTTATGTATATTTTTGATGAAACGGTACATCGGATACTCAGAAAAACAATTCTTGCACGATGAAAGCCTATCATGGACACATCTTTGTAGCAATTTGTAAGTATGTGATATATGCGGCTTAGGTATGCAAATGTTGCTATTTTAAATATGCTAATTGCTGTATCTCTGAAACAGATGTCGGATAGCAAAATTCCCTTCGATGGAGAGGGGGAGGGGGTGGGTGGTGTGGGTGTGGGGGAGGGGGGGGTGGTGGGGTGTGGGGCGGGAGTGTGTGTTGGAGGTGGTTGGGAGGGGGGTGTGTGGTTTTGAGGGTTTGGAAGGGGTGTTGGGGTGTTACTGGGTGTTGGGGAGAGTGGTGGAGTGTTAGGGGTATTGGGGAGGGGAGGGGTTTGGGGTAGGGGTGTTGGGGGAGGGGATTGGTGTGTTGTGGGGTGTTGGGGAAGGGAGGAGTGTTAAAGGGTATTGGGGTGGATGGGTGGGGTGTTACGGGGCGGGTTGGGGTGTTGAGGGGTGTAAGGAGGGGGTGTGGGGGTGGTGTGGCCAGGGGGGGTGTGGCGAGGTGGGGAACGTGGGCGGGTGTTGGGGTATTGTGGGGATGTGGGTGTGTGTCGGGGGTGTTGGGGAGGGTGGTGGGGTTTACGGTGGGTGTTGGGGGAGCGGGTGTGGGCTGTGGTCAGTTGAATTTATCGATGTTAGTGGTCGCTACATTCGGCGAGGGGACCATTACTTTGACGCATCGCGTAAATACAAGTTACCTTGTTTAGAGAATAAAGGTTATGATTGGGGAAACGGTACCCAACTTACCGACGAATTAAAATGCAAGGCGATACCATTAGTTGAAGTGTTTGTGGAAGACGAGGCCGAACCGGTCCGGTTCTTCCAAGCAAAAATAATGGTTGGTGGTCACCGGTTCAATGCATAGTAACAGAGAGTACCGGGGTCCCACAATAACCTCTTATTCTAATTTTTAACATTTAGGGTTCATCTTTAACCCAATTTCGATACTTTACGGCTTAATACAACAAGAAAAGGGACTGCCACCACACCAGTGACAACAATCGAAAACAGTGAACGCACCGAGATGCAATGTTGGCAGGCGCACAAGAACAAGCTAAACCGGTATGAGCGCCAGCGCTGTCAACCTAAAAAAAACGGCAATAAGCACGAGACGCATGCTACACTGGGTTCAATTGCGAATGAACCCAGCGAATCATCCCACAATGAAATTGCTTACATTTTCACAGCAGTTTAAGAATGTGGTAATTAGGCAGTGAAGTACGGTGAACTGACCTAATCTGCTACCCAAGGAGGTGAAGGCAAGGGTGAATCTTCAACTAATGCTATTTAGACAGTGAGGTGGATCTTGAAGAACATGAATTTTATGACTATTTTGTGAGTAATGTAATGACGAGGTGGACATCTTTGTGTAGATTTTCCAAGACCAAAAGTGAATACGAGTTGAATGCTGAGGAGGTGGATTAAAGACTCCCAGTGATTGCATTGCATAAATAGGAAATGGATTTAATATGGGAGTGCTTGTGGAAAGAACGCAGTCTTAAAATGAGGGTCTCTGGGGACACAATACCCCATGCAGGGTTGGGCAAACATTATGACTGTCAGTTGTTCAAAAATGTCTTCAACAGCATTAGTGGGCCATATGGGAGGAGCGTCTGGTATATAGGATAACGCCAGCCCCGGATCAGCTCTAGTGATAAATCCTGACATCACCACAAGCATGACCAAGACTTGGGATACGCTAAGAAGAAGAACAGGCTTTAGTAGGTATCATTGTGGGAATTTGATTCGCCATGTTTAAAATCTGGGGTTTTTACAAACTAACTTAACTATTGATCGGTAGGAAGACTCAGACTTGGAGTAGTAAGGGGGCATTTAGCGAGTCACAGCCTCGTCTCGCTGACTTAACCTAAAAGAAAATGTTTGGATCTTTTATGGATTCCATCTGAACCATTGGCAAGTGTGTAGCTTATGTGCCCCTAACTTCTTAAAGAGACATGAGGAGCTTTCCAGAAAAAAGCGCTCCCCTAAGTTTTTCTCGAACTCAGTCTTTTTACCCTATGTGGAGTGCTTTACCAATGTATTAGATCAACACTGAAGTGAATAAGCCGAATGCGCGATCTGTATGTAATGAAGTGTATGATTTAGTAGTTTCCGTCGTACACGACAGAAAGACAAAGCATGGGTTTCTGGCGGAACGCTTATGATAGCAGGCCAGTTCCAAAACAAGGTTTGCTTGTTTTCTTTTCGACTGTTTGTGCAATTAACACCTTCGAAACATTCTCGGTAGGTGGTCTACTACCGATCCAGTGAAATTTGAGAGAGATTTGCATCCTAACAAAATCTCCTATCCGATCACTTTAAAGGGAGTTAGCAGCGATTGATAATCCGTAAACATAGAAACATGAATCACAAAATATATTTTTATATTTGTTGTACTGGCATGGATATGACGGTAAACATAATCTGCCAAGTGGTTGGCTTGAAATAGGTGTATTAAAGACATGGCAGTAAGAGTACTTTTTATTGATTCGGTATATATATATATGTGCGTATCAAAATTCCGAGTTGAGACCAAAAAAGCCTCTCCCGGTGAATAGTCACGGAGGTTTCGCGTGATTTGTGCACAGCCATGATCAGTCAGTCACCTCAAACACAAACATTATGGATCTGTGTTTATTCTGTACTGAGTATAACCACAATCAGCTGTTTAGTATAGATTTTGAGGCGTCGAACGGTATGTCTATTGCGGGAGCGGTGTTAGGCAACATTTCCTCAAATCATTTTTCACTATTTGGGTGGTCTGTTTATACATTTAAAGCAGTATATGGAATTGACACACTTATCCCGTTGCTGAGCTAAGATAATGCATTCCACATTTTTTCGATTCTCTCGAATTACTCGCTCTGTAATCCTTGAAAAGGTGCACGAGAGATTTCAAGTTCATCCATACTTTTTGTCGATCGTAATTCGTATTGATTCGATGCTGCAATATAGGGTCTTACCCTTCATTCGGCTTACAGAACTACTTCAAAATGAAAAACAAAAGGTGATTGTAGATGCATGGATTTCATATGTGAAAAACATACGGGTGGATTTCGTATTGCTACCTATACGAAATTACGAAAATTTTCACCATTGTTTTGTACCAAAGGGAGAGAAAAACCGTCCTCAACCGAATCTTACAGAATGCGGGTGAGATTGGATATAAGCTTTCAATAGTGCCAAAATCAGATTTTCCATTTTTCGGGACACCTGTTATTTGAATCTTCTCAGTTGCACCTTAAGTGAAAATTCAATGAGAATCTTTCTCTTTGAAGAAATTTGATTTTCTGTCCAGTAAACAGAATGTGAAATTAGACCAGTGGTCTATGGGATGTGTGATACAAACATCTATGACTATTAATGATCCCAAAAAAACCAAGCAGAAACCAACTGAAATTTGGAATCTTTTTTGAGAACATTTAAGAACCATAATCTAAAATAAAGTTGCATATGACGAAATGTACCTTTAATGGTTTCAGATGGTATTAAAGTGACAGATGGAGATTTTTTTTTGTTTTTTTTTTTTAGCGATATGAATTTCTCTCAAAATTTCACTGTCGGTGTAGACCAACTACCGAGAATCGTTTGGAAGGTTTTATTGGACAAACAGGTTATGCAAAAGAAAAACGCAAACTGTTGTTGAAATTGCCTGCTATCGTAAATCGTCCCCATAGAAAACCATGCTTTGACTTTCTGTAGAGCACGACAGAAACTACTTAAACATCATCTTATTAAATAAGGACGGCGTTATTCAGATTATCACTTCAGGTGTGCATCTTACATTGGGAAGCTTCCAAAAGGTGTTGTAAAAAACCTAGGTTGAGAAAAATTGGAGCGCTTCTTTCTGGAAATCTCCTCATCAGTCTCTTTTAAAGGAAGCATTTTAGATATTTAAAACTACTATGTCTTCTTTTTCTCTTGGAATATCCATGAGTCATATGGCAGCAGTGCGTGACTTGACGTTGATGTTATCGATGGCAGTGGGACATTGCCGAGGTTGCTGTGGTACATACCCATACCACCTTCATCTGAGCTCCAACCCCACCACCCACCGCCAACCCCCAAGCTAAAACATGTCTACATGGTGTTAGCTCAGACCCTGCCTTCTGCCTAGGTTATAACACATTTCGTCAGTAGCTTTGTAATGGTTTCCTGAATGACAACAGGCCATTTGGGTGAAATGCCATCTCCAAACCACTTGACTTAAGACTAGGCTTTTTTGGGCTCATTTGAAGACTTTCATACTAGTACCAAATATGGCAGGGGTCTCAAATGGCGTACCAGGCGCCAAACCATGGGAATTCACTGTGTATTTGGCCCCTCAAGTAGGGAACTTTGAACTTGATTGGCATCTCAGGGGCCCTTCAGCTAAGATACGGTACTGACCCTAGTATAGTCCACCTGTTTTACCTGAAAATAGCTTGAATGTAGGGGTAGGATTATAATGGAATCTCTCTACCCTAACATGAAAACACCCGAACTGGGCATCAACACGCGGTCAGCCTTTTAGAAAATAACTTATTCCAGATATTACATGTGCAAATGAGGTGAGTGATCAGCAAAAGACCTGTTAAATGAAACTGAAGCATGAACCTAATTAATTTTGTAAAGAAAATCACTAAATGACATTACCAGAACAGTAATGATTGTAACAAAAATTGCATGTAATATATTGCCTTCCAGCAAAAAAAATTGAGGTGGGATTATAATAGGATTTTCTACTACTATCAGATTCTTTCAAAACTGGGGGTGGGATTATAATCGAACATGGGACTATATGGTAATTGATAACCCCTGAAATATAGTAATGAAAATGCATAATTTTGAAAAAAAAAATGATTTTTTAAAAATCTTTCAGCAACTATAGTTGTCTGCTAGACCCAATATAGTTAAGGGTTTGCTGAAATGTGTAATGTTATATGTGCAAAAGAGACTTTCAGTTTGAAGATTCGAAGATTTAATCAATATAGTGTAAACATACGTGCTGTCACATGTTTCATCTTGTAATAAGCAACATGCCTGGATTGTGGTATTTGATATAATACAAACAGGTACAATAGAAACTCTCTTTCCTTTTAAAAGATTCAAAGATCTTATCAATATAGTGTAAACATACGTGCTGTCACATGTTTCATCTTGTGATAAGCACGTGCCTGGATTGTGGTATTTGATATAATACAAACAGGTACAAAAGAAACATTCTCTTTCATCAGTGGTGCAGAAATGGATATGCAATGTTAAAGGGATTAGCAGCGATAATGCGAGAGAATCGAAAACAATGTGGAAATGCATTTTTTAACTTATAAATCAGGGATAAGTGTGTACAATTCCATATAACTGATTTAATGTTGAAACAAACCGCCAAATTGTGAAAAAAATGAGTATTTGAGGAAATTTGTCACACCATCTCCAGCAAATAGACATACAGCAACAGCATCTCAAATTCTACACTAAGCAGCTGGTTGTGGTTT
>JAMKCH010016587.1:0-42345 GCA_023653785.1 Ophioderma brevispina | reverse complement strand
AAGTTTTGACACATTTAGGCCCAAATTTCCGGATTTTCCCTGTTGTGAGAGTTTATTTAACAACCAACACACACAATGGAACCCAGCGTTTCTTTCAAATCCGCGGGATTACAGAAGTCCGCGCTCCTATTAAACCAATCGCGCAACATTTACGGCTCTCCCACTTACAACGCCAGACTTACGCAGTTCGAATAGTTACTCGCCGACTTGTTACGAAGGTACTCGATTTGATTGGTTATAAAAATGTGAATTTTCCATACTCATAAAAAAGTTTCCCCAAAGCGATTTTTTGCGGATTTTTGATATAGGTAAAAGCTGTCTCCGCATTCCCTAGATACCAAAATCAATGGATAGAGGGAATTTGTTTCCGGGTTAAGGCTTATTTTGTCCACTTCAACGGTCCCGCCCCGACTATTTGGTCCGAGTAACCCATAGAGCTGGAATAATAAACCAAGAGGGGAATCGCGTGTATTGTGGGAATAGCCCAAGCCCGTACCCGATTTCTCTCACACACGGCGCGCCCTGGTTGTTGCTGCAAGCACGCGCGTGTCTTCACTGTTGAGAGGGCGCAAGCACACGCAGATCAAAAGCTGTGCGTCACGCGTTTTGATGTTATCAGTGTGTGCAATTTCCCCCAGTGTTGATCGGCCGATTGTTTCTGCAATAATTATCGAAACCCAATCGAAATGAAGAACCATGCATCTAAAAAGATTCTGCCAATTCTAATGCACAAAAAGACTCCCGATGACCCCTGTTTTAAGTTGTGCTTTAGGAAAAGAGATATTTGAGGTCCGAGTCCGACTGATAGCATGTGGCATCGTTGTTATGTTGTTTTCACCTCTCTGAGTGTGACGAACGTAAATACCGCGTGTCCTCATAAATATGCATTAAAGGATTTCCAAATACTACGATACGTAAACCAAATATGGTGGTGCCCAAAACATGATATGAAGTGCGTATGCTCAGTATAATACTTTTGGGCACCTCGATTTTGGTTACGCCTTTTCAGGAGAATCTGCGGGTCTCAGTTATATTTTAGGGGGGACGTCGTTGGAGTAACCTGAAACTGACTGCGCAAGCCTTCCTTGGATGGTGGACAAAGGACATCGCCGGAAGCACGTGGCACAGAAATCTTATAGCGCCAAAGGCCGTAGAAGGTCGACTCTCCTCGCTTTGATTACGCAGCTAAGCCATAATTTTGTTTTTTTTTCGAATCGCCGTGCCGTACCGGAGTAAGCAAGTACGCCCTACTCACAATGCACGCTAAACACGTTCAATAAAGCTTAAAATTGTGAGGTGGCGGTCGGGAAACAACACACGGTGTTGCCATTGCATACAGCTGATATAAAAATGGGTTAGTCCCGACGATACAGCTTTTGGTTTTAATAATAGTCCGTAGTTTATATAACTAAAATAATTCATATAATTTTTATATTTGTTATATTAAACAATTTGTTCATTTAAAACCTACTTATAACCTTTTTTTAACTTGTGGGATGTCCCGGATGGTTGAGCCACAGGTGATGGAGGGAACGAACAGGGAAGTACGTACGGGTAATTGCGGCCCTTATCCCATCTCTAGAGTTTATACTCAAGAGCCCCATTGAGCATAATTCATGATTTCCCTAAATCGAAAAATCGAAGATAAAAATCACCAAATTAGAGTAGGCCCTATTTGCAATATTATAGTTTTTAAAGGTCGCTAATAGCCTTGTCCAGAACCACAGATTTTACCTAAGTGGCCAAAAGTTTGGTACCGAAGAAAGCTACTATTTTCTCATTTACGCCTGCGCATTTTACGATTTATTGGGTTGGACGTGTGTGATAAAATCTCCCGATTTTGGTGGTCGTCCATTTACAGAGTAAAGCTATACCATGTATACACAGGGTTTACAAAATCACGTTTTAAGCTCTCACATCAAACGGATTGAAATATCCGTGCGAAACTTTACAGAATGTTGTTTGGTGATGCCATTCTCACGGGCCATTCTATAAACTTAAATAGGGCCATCCTCAATTTTACATACCTACAAGTGATAAGATCAAAGCAAACCCTAATAATGACAAAATCGTATATTTTATCATTTTTCCCGCCGTACAGACCAACTCTAAACGGTGTTTTAGAAAGTATGGACGAGAACTTTTATATTAATATTTAAATAGTTTTCTTATGTGTCAAATTCTAAACATGTTTTCGGATTGTGAATCATGATCAAACCAGTTTTGTCCATACTTTCTGCACCTCATAACCATATTATTTTTTATAGACGTAATCGATGGAGATTTTATATCTTTGAAGACTAGCTAAGACTGTTGTTTTCTTCTTTCGCAATTTTTCAGTTGGAAAAATACTCATGAGAATTCTACAGACTTAGCCCTTTAAATTTCAGTAGGACCCATTTTGATTCTTTTGAATGCATCGCTAATGGTGTATTTAAGGCGGCGTGTTTGTAAAACCGGAATAGCCTAAATCGCCTACTTCGCTTGATGTTCCGTGTATGTATTTATCACAGAATATTAGTTGATCTTGTAGAACAACAATGTAACTAAAAACACATATCTTGAAATCAAATTTGAGGTTTGTCGCAAAATTCTGGTTGAAATTTGATACTTACGCAGAGCAAAATGTCGTGACTATTGAATCAAAAACAACGAATTCTCCATAACTTTCACTTTCTGTGGACAGACATCTCACATTAGCTTCGGTCCCAGCCTGCACGGAGTTATCTCATTTATTAGCTTGATAGCCTCAAGCACAGAAAAGTTTATGAATGGCGGGATGAAACGGGCGGTGTGAGCCGGTTACCGCGGGTGATGGCGGTCAATTTGAGGGCAGATGGGGGTCCATGACAGCTGTAAGTGGAAAAGCAAGAAAAATATACACATGCATACACAGGCAAATTGACAATGGTTTTGTTCGCCACCACCAGTGGTCATAGGCCTAACAAAACAGACCTCCTGGTGAACATTACAATTCAAATCATATAATGTATGGTCAACGTAATAGCGGATCTAACGGTTTCATGAGGATAGTTAAACGGTGTGTGTAAACGTGAGGAGATGTTGCTAGAGCATTGTCATTGACTCGAGGTCGCGCTCGCCAGGCAAGACGTCACTTTTTCTCTCCGTATATAGCGTAATTTCTATGTAGCCATTGCTCAATTTTTATTTCCGCCCCTGTTAGAGCTAATCTGGTTGTGTGAGTAAGTAATGCTACCACACGAGTAGGTGTGGATTTCTTCATGTGGAGTATTAAAGTATCGGAAACGATGAATCTCTACCCGAATGGAGTTATGAGTAATCAGTGCCTGGCTGCTGTTGGTGTGAAGTTATGCCATTGCTTGAGCTGTTTAGCTTCTTGAATTTTTCCGCCACGTTATTACAGCCATTGATGTACAGTTCAGTTCGCTCCATAGCATTCAGCGTGGGCTTGCGGGTTTGATGTTTTTCTTGCCATTGTGCCACCCGTATCGGATTTGTTTTATATTCCCTCTTTTCATTTTATTGAGTGTTACGTGCCACTACAGCTATCACTTATTTGTGCAATGAATAATTACACTTCAATTTTCAGGTTCTGTTCCACACTGGATTCCGTGAAGGTAGCGCTTGTAGTTCATTGGTTATGTGTAATCATTTTAAACAACAGTATGGTCTCTATTTTAACCTATTGTTGGACCAGCAGTTTCGCCGTTTTTAAAGCGTTTGTAATTATAAGAGCAATTTGAAATATTTCAGCTTCTAGGAGGCTTACCAGGGCTTTCATTATTAATTGATGTACTTATATTTTATTATAGCAGTATTGCGCTCTTATGAGTTGTATATTTTCATGATGAGTTTATTGAAGCAAACAATAGTTATAATGACCCGTGGTAGGTATGTTGCATGACGTGGGATTTGCAGCATATCCCTGATTCTTTTCCAGAGGCGGCGGTCGTTTTGATTGAGAGTTTTATTACAAAGTAGTTTGCACCATTTGTTAAATTAACAGATGTTTGGGCTTTTCAACGCAGATTTAATCTGTTAGTAGTATTGCTATATAGTTGTTGTCTACCAATAACCGATTTTAAAGTTCAGGGTCTTTCGTCACAATTAGCCTGGGTAGGCAAGCGTATGAGTGGGACTTACCCATTCCCATCACAATCAGCGACTGATTTGTTTCAGGGGCGCATGAGTCCGATATATTGCAGTTGCGGATCGTCATATATCTAGAAATACCATAGCGTAATTTTCACTGAATCATCAAATAGCTGTGTAGGCAGGCTGACATTTACTTTGCAACAATACGTATAAAACCTGTGTATGTATGTTGATATGACGTTGGGATTTGAGTATATCCCTGGTTCTTTTTCCAGATCGGCGTTCGTTTGATTGAGGAGTTTTATTAAAAATAGCAGTTTTGAACCCATTTGTTAAATTAACATGAGGTTATGGGCTTTTTCAACGCAGATTAATCTGATAGTTATATGGTAAGATATTTTTGTGTCTTTACCAAAACCGATGTATTTCAGGTCTTCTCCACAATTAGCCTGTGTAGGCAAGCTGGAATGATGTCGGGGACTAATCTTACCAGCCCAATCAGAGAGTTGAGTTGTTCAGGTGCGCACGAGTCCGATATATGCAGTATTTTGCATAGTCAATTTATCTCGACATTCATAAAGCATCTTTTCACCGAAATCACTTAAAGCCGTGTAGACAGATTTGTACTCTGTGGGATTGAGGTTGAGATCACTGTAAGGTTATGTCCGTTTTGTTATCTCAGAGTAGCAGGTTTGCTTTGACTTATATTCATGTTCTGTAAACGTTTTCACTGGTGTGACGGAACCGAGAGGCCTCCAGGTAGGGAGTATCCTAGCTACCGCACCGTACGGTATGAACCTTTACCTTGAAGTCGAGGCAAAAAGGTTTAATGTTGAAATAAATTTGTTGGATACTATGAATTCAATAGGGGTGCTGTTACATCACATTGCGATGCCATTTCATGACACCGGAGGTTGATACTAATGTTTTCCCTTGTGTATAGGCATGCTTACTGTGCATTGAATGTCGGCGTTGTCCATTGTCGTTTACTCTTTCATTAAAAAAAAAAAAAAGGACGATAGAGTTTGATTTAGATGACTTGAATTTTGCTGATGGAAGAATTCAGGTTTTTGAAGACGATTGGATTCTTTTAATCCATGGTTAATCCGTTATTTCTTGTCTTACGTTTCCAAAACTTATTATACTATGTTGTCGACAGGTACCGTGATCTCGTTCCCATATCCGTTTAGTCTCTTAACTCATGTTCGCTTATTTGTAAGATTTCAGGAGCCGAACTTTATACTCTTTGAAATTTCAATTACAGCGTTGTGAGGTGTCGGCGTGCAGATGGTTCGTATTTGAAGCTCTGAATAGTGATGAAGAGCTATAGTTTGCATGTACAAGTTATGTCTACTGGATTATGTTTTCCTTGTAGTTGGATTAGAGCATTACGAATTTTTATAATGTTGAGATTTTAAATGTATTACATTTTTGGATAGGCTATCGTGACTGGAGGTCACTGCAATAGTTGTATAGGCTTTACACCATTGAAGGTTGTTAGAGGAGTTACCATATGGACCCCAGAAACGATAGTTTGGCTGGAATTGTCACTGCGACAGTGATACACGGGACTAGATCGTGTTGTAGTTACCCCCCGGTCACGGACATCAGACTGAGAAGTGGCCACTAGAGATAGGATTACGCAAGGCCTCTGGACTGTTCCCGGTGATTTCTTTAGAATGGACACGAACATGCTTTTTTTCGCTGATTACAAAAAATACAAAACGACCGAGAAGGCGGACGCTATTTTCGACTTATCGAGGTCAAAGTTCCATACTAAATAAAATCTTACAACTGTTTACTACGACTGTGCTAAATTTACGTCACAATCTATAGCTACGAACATGCTATAGCCGCAGGCTATTGTAGAAGCCATGTGAAAATCTGCAAAAAAGCCGGGCCGGATCTTTAATTGCGACGATAAACTTCTGCATAAACCACAGCATTTTGAATGCTGTCTTGGCATATAAAAGGATCCATTTTATATCGAGGGGCCCTGGCGAAATCACTAGGAAAGGCATTTTTCCGTGCGCGTAAGTTTAGTTGATTGGGCTTGGGCGGTAAACTCCAACGCGTCCCCGTGAAGCCTCGCCGAATCAAGATGGCCTTCCGCCCTCTAGCCTTTTATTACTCAATCTACTATGGGTTTACGTATAGAGATGTACCAGTCGCTTACATCTTGCTGATTAATATTTTGTTGTTTCTTTTGGAGGTTGGGCCAGAACTTACGTAGTTTATTATTACGAGATTCCATAGGTGTTTACCTTTACAGTCGTTTACAGTGATCGGAGGAGCGCAGGACCCAGGAGAAACTTTCCGTGGCATTCCGGAACTATAGGGACACGGATCAGTGCTCTAAGGCTTATCAGGTACGAAGGTGATTACTCTTGTGCGTTGTGATTATGGGCCAGAATTGGCCTGTTTTATAGTACAGTGAGTAGTTGTGAGTTTTCAATTCTGTAAATAAGATGTATGAAACATGACTTGCAGTATTGATTATTTTACTACTTGCAGGATGAATTTTCCATTCTCGCCTTATGGGTGTACTCTGTTAGTGCTTGAGATGTCGCAAGTGTGTATAGTATGGCACAGTCTGCGGTCCCCCAGTCGAGTTCTTTTTATTCGCATGGTGCTAATTTGCTTCTTGCATTACTTTCATACAGTAATAGGTGTTAGCCGAGTGTAAAATTTATATATTTGATTAGCCGATTGCGCCAATTATTTTATAGCGAGTGGATATTGCTTGTTGTGATTAGCCGAGTGGCTCTTTTTGAAGGCTGTGATTAGCCGAGTTGCACAAGTACTAGACGCGTGCAAATTTGAATGTTGTGATTGCCGAGTGGCACATTCGAATAGCCGAGTGGCACAATTTGAAAGGTTGTGTTAGCCGAGTGGCACATTGAATGGTTGTGATTAGCCGAGTGGCCAAATTTGAATTTGTGAAGCCTTGATTAGCCGAATGGCATAATTTGAATATTGCGTAGCCGAGTACCACAATTTGACTATGTGATTAGCCGAGTGGCTTGTTCGTTCTTGATTAAAGTTTCTGTCTCCTTTAGCTCATTACTCGTTCCGTTTCTACTATAATCTGTGGTTTGATCTGCCGTGTGGCTTGATAGCTCGAGATCGTTAACCCGTGCTTTTGTGGTTAGAGCTGAATAAGGCTGTTTCCTCATTGTTGATTGACGTTGCAGTGATTTTATGAAGATTTTTCCGGTTTCCCGTTTAGATCTATATGTATCGTTTATAAAGCCTTATAGCTTGCATTTGTTTACCGATGGTACTTATTGCTGCATAGCTGTTAGAATTTGCATGTTAAACTAGATGCTGTTTCTCTGGATTAAGATGATTGGTATTTTGTTAAGTTGGAAAATCGGGGTGCCTGTTTTTCTGGATTCTCTCTGAATTTCGCTTTCTTTCTGCAGCTATTTGCAGTGTCTCTAGCCTAGTTTTAGAAAATTGTGAGTAAGTGCACTGTATTGATGCATGTCCACCTTTTTGATAAAGTTCGCAATCACCTTGAACATTGCTATACGGACATTACTAATGTAGCGACATAGGGTAGATTGCAGGAACAGGCAAAGTAGTTTGAGATAAGAGATGACTTCATCTTTCTTAATGGATAGCGTTTGATATGTTTGTGGTAACGGTTTGTTGATATTGTATTTTTATGTACTTTGTACGGATTTTAGACTGATTCGCAGCTAGTTAATCATTTGGTTTGTCTGATAATGATTGGATAATGTATTAACTATGTCAGTGATCTTGTTTATGGCTCTTTAGCTAGCACTATCGTAATTGTGATAGCTGGCCTTAGATGAGTTTTGAAGTTTATCTTTACCTTTTAGGCTTCTAATTTCAGATCATTGCCCAACTTCTGCTATTCTCTAATTTGCCTCAACAGCTGTCGTAGGTTCACAGTTAGCTATGTTTAAAATTATGCTTATTGTTCTTTTTCTAGACACACTTGTGAGATATGCTGTCCTGCGGTACTGCATCATATTAGTGATAATCATATCCTGAACGTTTTACCGTAGCTTTCAGTGCTAGGTTCGGAATTATGCGAATCAAAAGTGTGGAGTATGCAGACTATAAGGTGGTTTGCTCTAGATTACCAGAACAGGAGGATGTTAGTACTATATTCGATGGTTTTTATTATGGAGAAGTTGTGTGATCAGTAGGCGTCTTAGATAATTGGCCAGGCATTGGTTGTGTGTTTTTGGTACTTAAGCTCGTAGGAGCCGATTGTATAATTGCGATTATGGACATGTGTTTACAGGAAAACATTTTACAGCGCATTGACATATAGGGAGGCGGCGGGGCGCTGACGTGCGAGCGACGCTGGTGCTCCCCAAGGTTAGTCATGGTATATGTATATGTGTTTAGGCCTTGATTATAATGAAAGAGCGTATGCGGGATTGAAAATGTTTTATACGTTGAGGAACGAATTAGGCAATAAAGTATTTTCAATGGTATAGCCGGATTAACGGTTTGGCATGAGGATATTCTACAGGTGTGTGTAACGTGAGGAGATGTTGCAGAGATTTGGTCATTGACCGAGGTCGCCGCCTGCAGGCAAGACGTCACTTTGCCAAATCTGGGGGTTTTGGCATGAAGTGCATCGTACTTCCATGAGGATGCATCGTTGGATGGATGATGGTTATATGACGCTTCGCAAGCTTCTGGAAAGGGATCAAGGATGTGCTTAAGAAGATTTCTGGAATAGGAAGTAGGCGGTTATCTTCAGTTCTTTTGCTACTGAGGCGATATCGCAGGTTGGTACGACGTGTTTCCAGTATGGAAGTCTTTACGCTTTCTTGATTTTCACGACGTTCTTCTGCTGACGTGCGAGCGGGACGCTTGGGCTCCCACAGGTTATAAGTGTATATATTATGAATGTGTTTAGGCCTTTATTATCATGCAAGAGGGTTAGGCGGGATTGAAAATGTGTTATTACCGTTTGAGGAACGAATTAGGCAATAACGGCTACTGGGCTTTATTTCCGGCTTATTCCGTTAACAAATTATTCAGTCATTGAGTTATGTTGTAATCATTTTAAATACAGTATGGTTTCTATTTATACTATATTGTTGCGACCAGCAGTGTCGCCGTTTTAAGCGGTTGCCTAATGATAGAGAATTTGGAAAATATTTTCAGCTTCGAGGAGGCCTTACCGGGCTTTCTATATTAATTATGTTAACTTTATATTTATATAGCAGTATTGCGCCTTAGGAGTGTATATTTTCATGAGATGTTATGAGCATAACAATCGGTATAAGGACCTGTGTAGGGATGGTGCTATGAAGTTGGGATTGCAGCATAAATCCCTGATTCTTGTCCAGATGCGGCGGTTCGTTTTGATTGGAGTTTTATACAATAGCAGTTGCCCTGTTAATTAAACATGATGTTTGAGGCTTTGTCAACGCAGATTAATCGGTTAGTTAGTATTTAATATAGTTTGTTGTCTTACCAATAACCGATTTAATTTCAGGTTCTCTATTAATGAGCTGTGTAGGCAGCTGTATGATGTGGGGGACTAAACAGTTCCATCCCCATCAGCGAATGATTTGTTCCGGGGCATGGCCGAGATATTGCCAGTTTTGATCTTCATATATCTCGAAATACATAAGCTATTTTTCACTGAACCATCAAATAGCCTGGTGAGGCCAGTCTGTACATTTACTTTGCCAAACAATCGTACTAATAACCCTGTGTAGGATGTGCTATGGACGTGGGATTTGCAGCATAATCCCTGATTCTTTTCCAGATGCGGCGGTTAGTTTTGATTGAGAGTTTATTAAAAATAGCAGTTTTGCACCATTTGTTAAATTTAACATGATGTATTGGGCTTTTTCAACGCACATTATCTGATTAGTTAGCTATGTATATATTTGGTGGTCTACAATGAACCGATTGGTATTCAGGTTCTTTCTCACAAAGTAGCCTGGGGTGGGCAAGTGTATCTGATGGGGGGGGGGGGGGGGACTTAACTTCCCAACCAAATCGAGAGATTTGTTTCAGGTGCGCATGAGTCCGATATATTGCATTTGATCGTCATTTAGTCTCGAAATTCATAGAATCTTTCACGATTCATTCATTAGCCTGTGTAGGCAGAGTACATCTTTGGGACTGAGTTTTCATATCCCTGTAAGGTTTGTCCGTTTTTTATCCAGCGAGCTACTTTGCTTGATTATATCATGTTCTGTAAACGTTTTCACTGGTGTGACGGAACCGAGAGGCCTCCAGGAGGGAGTATCCTAGCTACCGCACCGTATGGTATGAACCTTTACCTTGAAGTCGGGCAAAAGTTTTCTAATGTTGAATAAAAATTTTGTTGGATACTATGGATATTCAATAGGTGTGATGTTACATCACATTGGATGCCTATTCATGCCACCGGAATGTTGATACAATGTTTCTCCGGTATGGCATCTTAATGTGCATTGAAGTCGGCGTTGGTCCGATTGTCTTTATTTCATAAACAAAAAAAAAAAAAAGGAAGAAGTAGTTTTGATTTTGTGACACTTGATTTTGCTGTATGGGAAGAATTCAGGTTTTTGAGCCGATTTGGATTCTTTTAATCCATGGTTAATCCGTTATTTTTTGTCTTCGTTTCCAAAATATATTATACATATGTTTTCGACAGGTACCGTGATCTCGTTCCCATATCTCGGGGTAGTCCTCTTACTCATGTGCGCTTATTATTGAAGATTTGACAGGAGACTAACTTTTATACTCTTTGAAATTTAAATTACAGCCTTGTGAGGTGTCGGCGTGCATGCATTGGTTCGTAGTGAGCTCTGAATAGTGATGAAAAGATTAAGGCTTGCATGCTACCAGTTATGATCTAATGGATTATTGTAATTTCCTGCTCGTGGATTAACATTACGAATTTTTATTAATTTTTGAGATTTTACACGTACTTACCTTTTGGATGGCTATAGGATGGAGGATCACTGACAATCGTTGTATAGGCTTACACCATTGAAGGTTGTAGAACGGTACCACTATGGACCCCAGAAACGATAGTTTGCGCTGGGAATGGTCATGCGTCAGGGAGACAACGGACTAGATCTGTGTTGTAGTACCCCGGTCACGGACCTCAGACTGCTAAGTGCCACTAGAGATAGGTTAGCAAGGCCTCTGGAGTTCACGGTATTCTTTAGAAGGGAAGAACACGCTTATGTTCGCTGATTACAACAATACAAACGAACGAGCAGGCGGACGCTATTTTCGCACTTATCGAGGTCAAAGTTCAATTACAAAACAATTACACTGGGTACTACGAGTTGCTAAATACGTCACAAATCGTCATAGCAACTACGGAACATGCTATAGCATGCTATTTTAGACGCCATTTGAAAATGTGCAAAAAACTCCGTGCCTGATCTATGCGAAGATAAAATCTAGTTTGTGGAGTTTTTGGGGGGTGGGTTGGACGTTTGGTGGCGGTGCGGGGGTGGGGGTTGTAGTTTGGGTTGTTGTGGTGGGTGGGGTGGGTGGAGGGATTTAGCATAAACACATGCCTGAGATGTTATGGATATAAAAGGACATTTTATATTCGAGGGCCCCTGGGCGAAAATCAACGAGAAGTGCATTTCGTGCCGTAATTTTACGTGTATTGGGCTTGGGCGGTAAAACACAAGCGTCCACCAGTGAGCTCGCCGAGTCAAGATGGTGCGACCTCTAGACCTGTTATTACTCCAAACTCTATGGGTTTAACGTACAGCTGATGTACCAGTCGCTACATCTTGCCCTTAGGATTAATATTGTGTTCTTTTGTAGGTGCGGCCGAACTGTCCGTAGTTTATTATACGAGATTCCATAGTGTGACCCTTTACATGTTACAGTGATCGGAGGTAGGCGAATGGACCCCAGGAAAGAAACTTTTCCGTGGCACGGAATTATAGGACACGGATCAGGCCTCTAAGATATCGTGGAAGTGTTACTGATTTGCGTTTGATTTAGGCCAGATTGCCTGTTTATTGTACAGTTTTAGTAGTTGTGATGTTTTCAATTCTGTAAAATAAGGTATGGACCATGACTTGCAGTACTTGATCTATGTATCTACTTGGCAGGATGGAAGTTTCCCTTCTCGTCGTAGTGTGTGTACCTCATGTTAGGGCGTGGAGATTTCTTTATTATATGCAAGAGGGTAGCGGATGAAAATGTTTTATACCGTTTGAGGAAGAATTTAGGCAATAATAAGGCTACTGGCTTTATTCCGGTCTTAGTCCGTTAACAAAAATTATTCCGTCATTGAGTAGCACGTTTATACCTGGCGATTACTTCCTGGCGATCTTACGCTATTGTTCCCTTAATGGGCAAATATCTTTAATCCGTGTCCTTCTTTAAGCACACAATGGGTGATGAGATCAGCTTCGCCCCCTACCCGGATCTAATTAAACAGGATAACCGTTGCAGAGTTTTCGTAGAGGCCTACCCACACGTAAATGTTAAAATAGCACTGTTTTGATAGTTTGTTTTCTTATTTTTTTTATTTCACACGGAACATTATTAAACCAAAGGAGTGGATCTTCCATCTGTTTTCGTTTGTTGTCCTTCGTTCACTTCCACAAAGTGTTGTCCTCGTTTAGCTCACTCAAACGAGTGGAAATCCACTCGTTTTTGGAGGATTTTACTATTTTTGAGTGGAAATTCACTTACTTCTTAAATCAAATACGTTCTGTATTTATTTCTTTTATTCCTTCATCTTTTTCTGATTTCTGTAACCACTATGTAAGGGATGTGTCCTGGCCCAAAGGAGAGTAGCCAAATCTTATGTTGGAACAACGAGAAATATAAGGTCTTGAAAACTCCTTTCAAGGCAGCGTCAAAAGTCACCCACTATAGTCGTAGAAAATGAAATCCCATCCGCTAAAACGAAATCTTCAATGAAGTTTAACATTTTGGATTTCCATATTGGCAGCCGCGAAAAACAGTACAAACTTACAGTGCAACTTAATGAAATAATTTAGTTTTTATAGTGAGCGATCTTGTGTGAGCACGGTCCAAGTACAAGTTTATCGATGCCAGAGTAAAACACCTGAGTGACGGGTGTTGTTTATTGATAAAGCTCGCCGACATGATAGGGATTAATCGTAGGATCGTCAGGAAATAGATAGTCGCAGGATTTTCCCTGAGTTAGGGGGCAACTGCACACGGGTGGCCAACAATTTTGCAAACTGAGTGGAAATTGGTGAAGACTGAGTGAGATTAGTGTCAGACTCAGTCGATAAGACTATTAGTTCTCGGTCGCCATTATGGGGTTGCGCTCTTAATGCATAGGGCCTATTTTTATGTTTGTTGATTTTAGTAGAAATTACTAAAGTCACTTTATAATCAATGGAAAAATACACAATTCCGCCCATGTATAAATCTGTGCAGTCTTCATATTCAGCACCACACAGTGATTCTGCGTGTATCGGAGGATTATTTTTACTTACCTAGGGAGTCCTGTTTTCGCGCCAGTAAAGCAATTCCATAAATGAGGGTAGGGAGAATTAAGCGAAGAAGGCGATTTAGGCGATTCCGTGTTTTACAAACGCCGTATTACAGCGACATCTTTTGGTAAAAAATGCCTCAGAAGCATCATTATATGCTGCTTTGCTAGGTTTTGGAGACTAGTTAAACGCTACCTGATCTGAACTATTTTATTTGAACTTACAGGATAAACTGAATTAGTATATAGATCGGGTGATTGGACCAAGAGGCACATTATGCTTGTATTTTCTTTTATTTTTTTAGTCCCAACTTTAGCGTATATTATTCGCTTGTTTTTTTTTATCAGGAAAAAAAATGGCAAAGATATGATTTTTGCAACGGAACAGCAACCTATATCAAAATCACTAAACCTTTTCAAATTTTTGAAAAACGATATTGATTGCGTTAAAATGTATACAACGGATTTGCTATAATCCTACCGATTAAAAAAAAAACTAAATCGTATGCCGCAGTTTGCCCTATGTCCCCTTGAGAAAAAAGGAGAGACGATGCTTGTCCTTATTCGTTATTATATTTTGCAACAAAAGTTTTTACAAACAAATTTTTTCTTTAAAGAAAATAGCCAAATTGATACTTGGCTAAAAACGACTGATTTTACGCGATTTTGGCATAGCCAGGATAAAATTAAAAGGCAAACGCAAACCTAGGCCTATACTTTCCAGTGAAATTCGGAACCTCACTAAGAGACTTCCATAAATTTATACTTATGGATTATAGAAGGGAATATCAGAGTAGTATCGGTTGTTGTTAAAAAAAAATTTTTACAAAAAAATAAATCGTATGCCGCAGTTTGCCCTATGTCCTACTGAGAAAAAAATGGAGGAGACAGATGCTTGCCATTATCTCGTTATTATAGTTTGCCAAACAAGGTTTTTACCCAACCAAATTTTCTTTAAAAAAATAGCCAAATTGATAATTGGCCTAAAAACGGACTGATTTTACCCACGATGTTGCCATAGCCAGGATAAACCAAACTCAACAAACCTAGGCCTCTATGCCCCCTTACTTTCCAGTGAAAATCGGAACATCACATATTAGGCCTAAGACTTCCTAAATTTTATACTTATGGGTTATAGAAGGAAATATCAGAGTAGTATCGAGTTCTAACAACAATGTACATCAAACAACCAATAAATAACGTAGGGCCCTCGTAAGAACCTTAATGCTTACAAATACTTAAAACAAACTCGATTTAATGGAACATTCGCTTGCAAATGTGCAACAGCTCCAATCCATGAGTAGCGTACCGCGTGGCTTGAACACAGACTGAGCGCAGGTAGTTGTGCTTTGACGCAGCTCCAATTCTCATGCATAATTCAAGTGTGTACATTTTTGGTACACAATGAATAATCTATGATGGGTTAACAAGGGGCAGAATAGGCATCGCGTACAACGAGCTATATACCCGGGATATTTAATAACTAGAGTGCGGACAAGACGTTTCGAATGAAGCCGTGCGTCTTGTGACGCAACCTGCGCGGAGCAGGAAATTTCCCGGCATCCTCGATCGATTTGGGGTAAATTCACAGATTTTAATAACACCTAGATCGCGAACGCCCCAGCTCAAAAGCCGTACCCCGTCGTCGTAAACATCTTTTCCCGCAGTGATACTTATTCCATGCGTGTGTACCAATTGATTATATACTCCCATGATTTACTAGCTGGTGTACCAATTTATTGATATACTCTCGCATTTGCATAGAAACAGGAGTTGTACCGTTTCAAGGCCAACAGGTTACGGCGCATTCGCGTTCGCGTTTCGAATGGATGAACGTAAGAATATTGCATAATTTCAAAATGGTTACGGTGGCCCGCCTTATCTTCAACACGGGGGGCGTTACGCTAATCTAGGTTATAAATCGACTCTGTGGGTAAATTTGGGGTAGGTGACAGCGGGAACTGCTCATGATATAAATAGCGCGGGTCATGGGCCATTGTTTTGTCTTTCCAGAGTCTGCTGGTGTGAAGACGGTTCTATAATCCAAATCTAGGAGACTGAGCTATTAGGTATTTGGGTATGGTATTAAGGGCTGCCTCCTGTAGCCTCTTTGTCGATTATGAAGGACAAAAGGTTATCTATAGGGTCACTTCAAGCTCCATGACAAAGAGCAGCTATCGAAAAACTTGCTTGTTTCTTATATAAGCAATCAATGGTCATTGAAATGGAGGCATGCTCTAAGCTTGCTTTTTTCCATGAGCGCATTTGCCCTGAAGTTTAGACTTTTCTCTTTTTTTTCTTGATCAAGTGTATTTGGGGATCAAAATACCTTGCGTGACATTGAAAAGTAGTTGTCAAACACCAACTCAGAAATTGATGGTGAAATATAATATTATGATTAGAGAGGGCCTCCTTCTCTCCTTATCCGCCGATTGTCCTTGCCTCGGTCGGCAGATATCTCACCTACCCCCGAATAACCATTGTCCGTGGTGAACTAAATTGTGCAAATTGGGTCGGTCGCCTTAGCGCACCCCAGACTATAGAACAACTGCTCTGCAAACTGCGAAGGAGTCTATTCTATATCTGAAGCTCATTTCATGAAGGTTTCTTTTATGAAAATGGATCTTACGTACTACTATTAATGTTGGAGTTCTAGTGTTGGGTATGTGTTCTGTCGATGCAATTTCAGACACCGAATCACTTCATTGAGGTTTGAAATGGACCTTAAAAAAGCATTCTTTGATTTTAGTCTCTGGGAAGACTTGCTTTTTCGATGGGAGTTTGGTTAAAACGTGGCAGGGATAGATAAAGGGTGAGTACCAAATAGGAGGCGAGTTCTAAGTGTAAGAAATGATAGGCACGTAGAGTTATACTAGTAATGATTGAAGCTTGTACAAGGTATTGTGTGATATTATTTAAGACCGAAGTTTTAGGTAACATCTTTATTTGAAAAGACAGGAAGGTGTTGTTAACATATCACTTAAATTAAGCTAGGAATTGAGGATTCAGTTTGACGTGTGATTTTGCGCCCATTGGGGTTTTTTCTATTTTCTGTATTTGAAATGATAGGAAGGGGTGAGCTATGTTAAATTAAAGCTTATAACTGGAATTCAGTTCTTAAACATTGCGCCCAATTGGGCGTTTTCTATTTTCTTATTGAAATGACAGGAAGGTGTAACCTAATGCTAAATTAAACTTATAACTTGGGGATTCAGTTAAAACACATTTTGCGGCCCAATGGGCGTGCGTTTTTCTATTTCTTTATTTGAAAAGACAGGAAGGTGTTGTAACCATGTTAAATAACGCTGATAACTTGGGGATTCAGTTAACACATTTTGCGCCCAATGGGCGTTTTTTTCTATGTTCTTTATTTGAAATGACAGGAAGGTTTTGTAAAAAAAAAAAACCTATGTTAAATAAAGATTATAACTGGGATTCAGTTTTAACACAATTTTGCGCCAAATGGGCGTTTTTGCTATTTTCTTTATTTGAAGAACTGACGGGAAGGTGTAACCTATGTTAAATTAAAGCTTATAACTTAGGCATTCAGTTTTAACACATTTGCGCCCATGGGCGTTTTATTTTATTTTCGTTATTTGAAATGAAGGGAGGGTGTAACCTATGCTTAAATAAAGTTATACTTGTGGATATTTTTAACACATTTGCGGCCCAATTGAGCGTTTTTCTATTTTCTTATTTGAAATCTAGAAAGGTATACCTATGTTAATTAAAGCTTTAAACTGGGGATTCAGTTTTGTAACACATTGCGCCAATTGGGCCGTTTTCTATTTTCTTTATTTGAAGACAGGAAAAAGGTGTTTGTTGTGTAACGTATGTTAAATAAAGCTTATAACTGGGGATTCAGTTTTAACACATTTGGCCCCAATTGGGCGTTTTTTTCTATTTTTTTATTTGAAAAGGACAGGAAAGTGTAAACCTTGTTAAATAAAGCTTATAACTTGGGATTCCCGTTTTAAACATTTTGCGCCCAATTGGCGTTTTGTTCGAGTTTTCGTTATTTGAAATGACAGGAAGGTGAAACATATGTTAAATTAAAGTTAGCTTAGACTAGGTGAGGTAAAATGTCACACAACCAAGGTCAAAGCGGACCGGGAGATCAAGTTGTAAACAGGATTGGTTCTAATGCCATCTTATGCTCATGTATCAAATCTACTTTAAGTCAGTTATGAGATTTCTTAATTTAAAGAAAAAAATAAAAAAGTGCAACTTTAAACTAGAAAAACCCATCTACTCCTTTAAATACTTTTAATGTTGTTCTTATTCTTTGTAAAATTATGCCTGGGGACCCGAAAAAGTTTTTTTTACATACTTGTTACAGTTCAATTTAGTCTTTTTGGGTGCGCTTGATTCGATCTGCCAGCACATTCGCACCCATCTGTTGCGCCATAGTATCTTATCACTAAAAATTTCTTTGAAAGTCTTGCGTACTACCATACAATTTGCAACATGGGTGCTTTTGGGGTCAAGCACAAAACGTAGTTTGCATGAGCCTTGCATCAGGAATCACAGTGTCGTAATCAGCGGTACAACAATGAATAAAAGTAACGTAATTAGGGTACGGGTAGTAAATGAATCTAGCAAAATGAGTACGATTTGCTATTCGAATGCCAGATCATCAACTTAAGGCCAAAATTAAATCGGCCTGCATTGTGTGGAACTTCGTCATCAGCAATCAGTGGGATATCTTTGCCATCACGGAGCAGAGTCTTGGCTGACTTGAGATAACAGAGATGATGTAAAGCTATTGTAATATAACGAATACTTCTAATTCCCATCAAAATTGATCTTACAGGAGAAAAATAATTGACATCATCAATGTTTTTAGATGAATTTCATCTATTCTATTACTTGACAGTTGGTAGTGGCCCTTTGCTCCTATGAGGCGGTAATGTACATGATTGAACGTGCTTGATGACCCTTCATCAATTTCAATACACTAGATCTGCATGACTTGAAACAAATAGTTGTTGGCCCAACTCAAATCGGGAACCACACTAGGAAGCTCAAATTTCAATATGTCACTTGCCGTCTGACCAACTCAAGTGCTTCATCAACCGATCTAAACCCAAGCATTAAAAAATGACAAACTCGGAAAAATTGGCAACATCAAAAAAGAGAACATCTTCTGCTCTGATATACGATTGAACTTCTGCCTTTAGATGCTGACTGTGATTCTCTAGTTAATGAAATAACATCTAATCTAAGACCCTTGATTACACAATGTCGCCACTCTCATCGATCTGTAGTCTGGTCCTATGGGTATTCAGATGATCTTCGTGCTGAGAAGGAACGGCGTCGGATGGAGCGCAGAGTTTCACCGACTGGGCTCACAGTATGCAAAGAGGATTACAAGATCAGTGTTCTAAATGTGACAAACTCTCTTCTTTGCTGAATCAAGACAAAGTATTAATAGCAACGATTATACATGTGACCAGGTGATCCTAATAAATCGGGATAGGACACCTCGATCAACGAAGTGGATGCATACTGCACATTGATCTGCATGAAATCCGTTACTTTATTGATCGCCGGTTCGTAAGTGGCGCCTTTTGTCCGCTACGCATTCACGAACGTGCATACTGTCATCATAATCAGGTGACTAATCGACATGTGGCGCTATTACTATGCATAATATTCATCCTGAAAAGAAAAGCTAAAAAATTTATTTTTAACATGGTGAGAGTTATTTTTCTAAATGTAAGTCTAAAGAAGCCATCAAAATTTAGGGTGGGGATTTATTCCGTTTTATGTAAAATGACGATATAGGCCAATTATGCATTTACACTCTCCGTTAAGGTGGTATTAGATAATTTTCGACCGGCAATGATTAAAACATTTTTGGCTTTTCTTGTTCAAGATTCATTTCACTGCATTTCTATGGCCTGCGTATCGTTCTTGGGCATTGACACAGTTCACCGCCTGTGATGTGACACCGGGACTATTGGAGTAGTCAGCAATTTAACATCTCCCGGAGTGGAACGACGCTAATACCTACCCATGAATGTCCAAAAGACCTTGCTGACCGTTTTTGCAGATTTTTTTTTCACTAGAATGAATAAAGATGTTGCGCAACAGTCTACATGACACTTCTACCGCTGCTCTGTCTGATGAACTAACAGAGTCTTGCCAAAGCACATGCAGCGTATACATTTGACAGTTGTCGGAAGAGAGGTCTGGAAATCCATCAAATCAGTATCGATTAAAGTCATGTCCTTAGACTCTTTACCAACCGGTCTCTTAAAACTATTTCTAGATGATCTGTACCACTCTAACAAGGTTTGCCAATTTTTCCTTATCTTCGGGCGTTTTTCCTCAAGCTCTCACGCATTCATCTGTCATCCCGCTGATGACCCAATGGCTTGGACACAGCGTACTCTCAAATTATCGCCATATTTCTAATCTTGCATTTCTTAGAGGAAATGATGGAACGAGTGTACAGTGAAAATAGTTACAGACATCTCATCCCTGATGATCTCCATGTTCCAAAGCAGTCAGCATAGCGGCAATATCACAGTACGGAAACTGCATGTTATGGGTGGAGAGAATGGAACTTGACTGCTCTGACAAAGAAAAAGACGCTGGGCTAGTGTTACGGGACTTCAGCGTCGCCTTCGACACCATAGACCAAAGACAGCCCTAACCCGTCTAACTGACGTATGGGAGTAACTGGAAAAGCATTATGTTGGTTCTCGTCATACCTAGATGGTCGAACTCAATCTATATGTTGGTTCTCTCATACCTAGATGGTCGAACTCAATCTATATCAGACAGAGGTGCTAGTCAAATCCTGTGACGATAGATGGTGGAGTTATGACGCCAGTTGTATCGCCCGCTTTGAAGGGGGTAGTTGCAACCATTTAGGATGTGGAACCGTGTACAGTGCTGTGGTTAGACCAGAAAGCCTATATTTAAGCTGTTAAGCTCTCTATATATGACGAAATTTGTGCACTTTGGATAAAGTACAATTTTCCCACAGTTTTTGTAGCATGGATAAACTACATTTTTCAGATATGTGCCCAATCTCTGGATGTCCAGGTTTGGCAAGGATGGCGCTTTTCAAAATGGCCTCCAAAATCCCCTAAATCCCATAATATCATAAATAAGGGATTCTCTTACCATTTTGAGCTGAAAAAAAAAACACCTGTTTGATTGGTGATATTTTCATATTTCAGGATCACTGAGCCCATTTTGAGATAAGCAATAATGATATACTCCTGTGCAAAAAAAAAATACTGACGAATGTAGTAAACGGGCCTCTAACGTTCCAATCATGCGTTCCTCAGCAAAATCTGAGCGCTGCTGACTTCTGTTCAACATTTAGAATGGTGTAAACTATCCACCTTTTTTGTAATTACAAGACATGTCATCCTGTTAAGAAGAGCTCGTACTTTATCTTTTTGTTTTGTATCGCCACAGGATCTTAGATGACAGGAGTGTTTTTAGAAAACACTCGTAATCACTGAACAAAGTCATTGCCTCATCATTCAATGGAACCATCCCTTATCAGTTAAGCCTGCAAGGCACAATAGTAGAGGGGTCGTTTTTGCACATTAGTATACTTGAGGGCACTTTTAACAGCCGATACTTTACTTTTATATTTATACACTGAGTATTAATTTACATATTTTACTGAGAAGTGGCTATATTCAACAACATGATTTAGAAAGTTATGTGTTTGATTTTGATAGCCATTCAGAGAAGAACCGCCATATACCCCCTTCTTGAATGTGACACCTTAACATGGGAGATTATCTCAAGTGAATTGAAAACAGACAATCTTCATTTGTGCAAGACCATCTAGCTCCATTGGAGGTACTAGAGGGCATTTGGGAATAAGCTGAATGGTGTTAATCTCTGTACTAACAGGCTAGGTCGGGACTGTCAGACAGACCCATTCCACAACATTTTGCCTGAAGCATGTGTGTATCAGCATCATCATCACCATACATCATCATCATCATCAGCTGTCATCATCCACTGCTGGACGAAAGCCTCAGTATGACCTGCCATGCCACTCTATCACTAGCTATTGAACCAATTCACTGTTCCCCCATAACTATCAAGTTCATCCCTCGATCTTTTGCATGTCTTTCCCCTTTTCTGTTGCCTATCATATGTCTCCAATTTGGACTGCTGTTGTGTTCCACCTGTTGTCCTTGACCGTCTACAAATGTGGCCCTGCCAAATTTTCCATTTTCTTTCTTGGCTGTTTTTCAAGATGGTTGAGTTTTGGTTTGTTCTCTGACCCATTTATTTTGTCTTCTATCTTGGAAAGTGAAAGTGACGCCTTCCATGTTGTGTTGACGCTGATTTCAATTTCTCTCCATTTTTACAGAAAGATCCATGTTTCTTCTTCTGCCCCCTATCCATACTGGAATTATGCACTGGTTGAAGACCTTCTCTCTTTCAGACATGTAGGAATGTCTCCTCTCATTATGTTACTTAGTTTGCCATACTGTCTCCATCCAAGCCTAAATCCTTTTCCTTATCGCTTGTTCTTGTCCCTTTCCTTCAGGCTAAACTGCTGTCCCAAATATATGTATTCATCTACTTCCTCTATGTGGCAGCCGCCGACATTGACTTCTTCTGTGATACAAGTGTGCTTGTCAATTATCTTTGTTTCTTTCTCTGCATGTTCATTTTAGAGGAGTCCGCATTCCTACTGTCTTCAGCTATCTCTCTAAGCATGACTTCCAGCTCTTCTAGATTCTCTGTTATGAGAATTATGTCATCAGCAAATCGAAGATATTGAACGTTCTCCTCCCTTGATGTTGACACCCTTTTGTTTTCCCATTCAGTGACCGGAATATGTGTGTATACATAGATATATCTAGATAAAAAGCTGTACAGATATAGGAAGAGGTGAGAAATATTCCCTATCAAAACTCACAATTGCTTCTTTGCGCTAATACGCCAAGTTGATGTAATTACCTGTAATTACCTTACCGCACTGTGAGGAGGCATACAGCAGTTTCCCATTGGACCTCAAGAGTATGTTACTGAATACGTCATATGTCGGATTACCACCACTCACCAGTGGTATTGTGTCAATGTGCAGGACCACTTGCTTAAAAAACCACCATCCAGAACCCAAGCAGGGGTTCGTCCTCGAAACTTGAATCGTAAGTGGTATACCTAACTTTTGCTAAGCGCTTGTTATTACGATTTCTACAGTTTTTACTTACGGTGTGTTTCGCGAACAATGGACGTTAGACCGTCGTAGGACTCCCTTTCACATAAGTTAGGATCATTATTACGTGTCTTTTATTTGGGTGAATTCGTGGGTGCAATTAGTACGAGTCGGCGTGAATGCGGCTTCTAGTAATATCGATCAAGGGATTTTAGAAGCATACGTGTGCTTTGGGGTTGTGCAGACTTATAGAACGGTTCGTACTCGGACATACCCTTCGCATATTAGAATTCCTCATGGTTGATGAGAACCGCGTTAAATTGGCCTGTTATTATTACTGTGTTACTTTAGATCTAGGTATTAGATAGGCCTACACAGCACAAGAAAATGGCTTCAGAAACAAAGAGGGCGGCTGTTTTTCTTCAAATTGGAGTAATTCGTTAGGTTGGAAAGACAAAAATATTTTATTAAAAAATGAAAATTATATAGCGGCATATATCCAACAAACAAATCAAACGGACGGGGAATGATATTACATGCAAGGTAATGCCTGCAGCAGCAGAAAAAGGTCTGTTAAGGGACAGCGAGGAGATTTTTAGGATATGAATTCCTCTCAAATTACACTGTATCGTTATGTAGACCACCTACGAGAAAGTTGGAAGGTTATTGGACAAACCAAGGGCAAAAGAAACCGCAAAACCTTGTTTTGCACTTGCCTGCTATAGTAATATTTCCCATAGAAAACAGTTTGATTCTGTCGGGCACACAGAAACTACTAATCATTATATTATTACATAAAAACTGCGTATTCGGCTGATTCACTTCAGATGTCTGATTAATTACATTGGTAAGCATTCCAAATATGTTAAAAAACCTAGGTCGAGAAAAATTGGGGCGCTTCTTGCTGGAAATCTCCTCAGTCTCTTTAAAGGTCCTGGCCCGATCGCTAATAGCATCGTCCCCGGGCCCCAGATTTTACCGGAAGTGGTCAAAAGTTTGTTATCTGAAGAAAAGATAATATTTTCTCATTTACCCCCCCGGTGGAATCTTAGGGGTTAAAGGTTATTTGGTGGCTGTTATGAGCAAAAATGTGCTCCTATTGGTCGACCAAAGTAATTTACAGGAGTGTCTATGGGGCTTACAAAATGTGTTTTAGCTCTAAACATCAAAACGGATGAACATAGGGCGACCTTAACACATGACTTTTGGGGATGAAAGCATTTATTAATTCAAAAACTTTACATACTTAAATCGGGCCCATCCCCGTTAAGCCAGTGAAGAAGACATACACTTACTAGCGAAGACCTTGCACTGATTTGTAAAGAATTCGAAAACTCGGAACGAGTCAATAGATTGACGAATAAATTGTGCGTTTTTTAAGGTTGACTCAAATATTTTGAAAATGTTTTTTTGTGTGTGTGTATAAATTATCATATAAAATACTCAATTCCACCACAAAGAATGAGATGAACGTGGTGAGTAGTCAATCTTAGATGTGTAGTATACACATACCATAGAAAGGCCTACTGTATAACAAAAATTACGATATGCGAATTTTATTACATAATTGAGATTTTCTATACATGGACATCGATTTGGTTAGCAATTTAACACAGTGATTTAGTATGCATGGACAGCATTTTGTACATGGAACAAATTACGATTTGTTAGAAATTTAGGACGACATTCTCGGGAATCTATGAGTCAGCCTTTAAGTGAACAGATTAGACTGAGGTGATTCATATCTGTATACCTCTTTCTTTCATTTTCTTTTACCGTTTCTTTCTTTCTTCTTTTTTGTTTTCTTTCTTTCATCTTCTTGCATTATTTTTATGGGTGACATGGATAGATGGGCCAATTTGTGTGGATAGGAATGCCATGTTTACAGAAAACAATGATTTCTGATTAGTAAATGTAACATGTTAATCTGTTTGTTACCTTAATGTATACATGAACAGATTTCGCTTCGATTGCGCAATTACATTGATTATTCAGCCAATTGCTGTATGAATAATTACATACATTGAAGAAGAGATATGCGAGTGCTTTAATATCTTATTATGCGTTAAGGACTGCCTCTCCCTTCATTTTCTGGAACTATAAATGTGTTTTTAACATGATAGATTGCTAACAAGAGGATGAAAGGGAACAGCGGACCGATTTTTTACTTCCACAATCTACGAGGTGCTAGGGACTCATGACCACAAGTTAGTTTTAATCGTAAATTCTGGCTTACTCGTCGGACACACGTAGCCTACGTTCAAGTTTCACGAACGCGTAAATAATCTTAGTAGTAACTTCCGTCGCAACTAGGGCTACGGTAGTCTTACGACTGCTTTCGCGAACGAACCCCAGGTGAATTATCCTTCATCTATAACCTGATAACCTGCTGTGAAAAGTGTCCCAGACAGCACTGTTGGACAGATTAGTTTCCAAAAAGTTCGCCCTTTGAACAGATAGCTTTTATTGGAATCATGACTGGCCTAACTCCTTTTGAGAATAGTATTTCCTTTCTCCAGAACGTTTTGGTATATATAAGCTAATGTACGTATTGTCAATGTCCGGAGACCACTTTTTACTATGCAACGTTTTGGGCTACCAGTGAGCATAATGTCTAGTTGGTGGGACAGATAAAACATTCATTACAGAGGAGCGGTTGGTTTCTGGATTTTAGGGAGACTGACCACTGATCTCGTTGATGGAACATGATGGTAGATGGGATTTAATTTGGCTCTAAGGCTCCATGAATAGGTTAGTGACTGCTTGTCTTCTAAGTTTATAGGGGTAGTATCCTGGCAAGCACTAAGAGAAAGCTCAAACTGGTGTAGGCAACCACCAATAGATCACGAGGTCTTGCAAATGACTCACTGCAAACAATTTAGTGTATGTGTTCTAATTATTGAGGCATACACTGTTACGGATCGTGATGTACTTGCTGCGCACAGTGATTTTACCACAGTGTACTGTCAAGTGTTGATGAAAGGAGAATTGACCTGTCAAGCTTTACTCCCAGCTAGTTGTAGATTGAAAATCAAGTCTAGTGTGGACAATAAGTCATTATACATCAGCTCCATCCTGCTCACGTCTAGCTTCTCTGTTGTTTAGATGAAGGCTGTTGATACTCTTAATTTGCTCAAGAGTGCACTGTCCTGGCCTTTACCAACGTGTAATGGCAGTGCGGAGGGAAGCTTTCTGATATACTTCCGATCAGTGTTTTGTCACATAGTGAGATCATACAAACCAATTTTCTTGACATGTTTCTGTAAGGCCCGGGGGGTTCTCAGATTTGGTGTTGGTCGGGGAGTGCCGCTGGGAGAGCACCCATATACCCATTTCTAAGGGTCATTGGTAGAAAAGGGTACCCATTTCTAAGGGTATTTGCTTCAAAAATTACACCCATTTTTCAAAATTTTCTGGGGTCGCATGCGAGCCCCAGAAAAAGTGCGAATTTAGTAGATCTTTGAGCCATTTTTCGTGAAAACGGGACCCATGTCTAAGGATTTCTCCTGAAAATACGAATCCTGTCTAAGGATTCTCGTGAAAAAAATGACCCCATTGGAGATGACATCCCCGTATCCTTTAACATGTGAGGTACCACCCCACCGGGTCTGAAGGTCATGGAGGAAAAATGAACAGCAGTGAAGCCTGGAAGATCCTTGGAAACACCATTCTTGGTTACTTAGGTCCATCGTGTCTTGTGACGAGTTTAAGTTGATAGCTATAAATGTAGTGTGCAGGGCATGATCGTCAAACAGTAAGCTTGATGGCCAGGCCTCAATGCCATACTGTGTCATGTGCATTGGTAATGTCAACAAGGCACCGGGGAGGGAGCCAAGAAATCCCAATTTTGATGTCGCCATTGGTTATTACGAGGTAGTATGCGAGGGCAGGGGAATAAACCGCGGACCGTCCCACATCAAAAACCCAAATTGGTTGTGGTTTGCAATCCGTATTGCTTGTATTATTTTGATATTTTGGGTGAGTTGCTATTATTGAATGAGCTTGGCCACCATAGCCTTGCAAGGACAGTGCTACCCTTCTCATTTGCCTCCAAGCAGTTTTTGCTGTTTTTTTTTTTACTCTGGTGTAAGTAAAGTCGGGGTCTATATGGTTGATCTGCATGACAGAAGTCACTCCTGTTCATAAGGTAGCTAGGATCAATGATGCCCGGACCACTAGTGCATTCAGTATACCGCTTCATGGGTCATCATGAGCTGACACTCACTTTCCCCTAAAAACACGACCTTTTTGTAAAAGGAGAACCCTTTTTCACCCTCTGTTGACAAAAAAAGATGCAATAATCTCTGAACTACATTCTAAAATTAACCTTTTAATGATGCATTGACACCTAAATAGAATAGAGATCTAAACAAGGAATACCTCTGTATAGCCATTTAATACCAACATGCACTGCACTAGTCAATAATGCGATAATGACACTTAAAAAGAATGTTCCCATTTAGTTGCTGTTTAAACAGATAAATGGGTACCTATTAAAAGAAATGGAAACTTAATGCATTCCGTGAATGAAGTCCCCATGATGAAAAGGACCCGTTTACTGCATTTTTGGAGGTGATGACTTATCGATGGTTTCAGTGTTGGACCGACCGGGGGAGGGGGCCAGGGGAAAAACGTGCTCTGGTTCAAAAAGTGGGACGAAATGGACCAAAATTATGTATTTTATCCCTCTTTTTCGGGGAGTTTCGACCAATTTCAACGTAAAGTTTGGCAAATTAACGAAAATTTGGAAATTTCGTCAAGCATTTTATCAGGTTAAGAGCAAATCACCTCTGGTGGGACGACTTAGGATTTTTGCCCCTTCTGGATCAACTGCCTCGGTACAAATGGATGGTTGAGTGGTCACCTAGGCAATGTGGGAATTGATGATTCAGGGCATAAGAAGTCATGGGTCTATGTGAATATTACCATTTGGGACAATCTATGTAGTGATAGAATTTGCACTCACAGTGCCCACTTCTCGGGCTTGAATATTGGGATTTTTGCGGCCATTTTGAAAGGCGCCCTCTTATTAATGCTTCAGTGAAACTGAAGACATTACCAGAACGAGCAGATGATCAAAAATACATCAATATCACTGAAAACGACAGCTTTTCAGGTGTACTTTGTCAGTTTAGGCTATTTTGGGTGCCATTTGAAAAACGCCTCTCAGGCCATATTAGGACAGGTACAATGGGCACATATGGAAAAATTATTATTTGGGAACACTTATCTCTGTGAAAATTCATGCTTTATCACAAGGCACATCCATCTGTTAAGCTGTATACTAGGGTTGGTTTTGCCCCATAGTCTCAATTTGCAGGAGATGCAGTTGTCGGTACAGCATTGATAGGAATTGACAACACGCTCGGATGTCCAGACATACAGCAGTTTCTTCCATGATGTATCGACTTGCATGACAGAGTCCCATTTCAGCCACTCTCCTTGCTTAACACAGCCATACAGGCCAGGCCTTGTCGGTGTTGCTGAGGCTTCATATATCTTTGATAAAATTCTGGGGCTTCTGAAACGCCCTGCTCTATCTGTCTGCCCCTGCACTTTTCATTCACGATTAGAAGGCGTTCTCTCTGTTATAGTTATTTGACTCCTTTAGATCTGCGAAGATCCTCAGTTGCAAGGAATCTCATTTGCTGGCTATGTGGATGCTGGCAATCTCACCACGTCAATGATAGCTTAGGGTTCTACGCGGGGAGGGGGGGGGGGGTAGGACACGACCTGCTCGATTTCGGCAGGGGGGTAGGACACGACCTTGCTCGATTTCGGCAAATATACTGTCTCAGTTACATTAATAAATCTCACTATTAAAAATCCGTCGGGGTTAGTGGATAACCCGCTGCAAAATAGTGTAATTTCCAAGAACGGCCATTTAGATTTAATATTCGTGACCGCCTAGCCTTTAGTCAAGTTGTTGTTGTAAACCGTTTCGGATAGCGTAAGGACGCCCTCCGGTAAGTTCTTTGAAAAAGACCTAGCACCCGGGTAAAGCCGGACAATTGATGCGTTTCGAATTCGCTGTTGCTGTTAGGTTGGCAGTTCCTACCCCCCTCCGCATTACGCCGCATCTGGATTGTCTGTCCTAGTTTCTCTTCGTTTTTTGCAATTTTATTTGGGACACACATTTCAGGCTGCGTACCGGCATTTTGGTTGGTTTGGCTTGCCTAGTACGTGCCCATTAAGGACGTCGTTAACTATGTTTAATATGCTTTTGGCAGTCTTCTGGGCTCCTGCCAATAAGTCTGGGTCATTCTGCATAATGTATGATCTGAATGTTGAATCACTCTCTCACACAATATCCGAGATGGCTGTATTTATCAAGGCGATCTAGACATAAATTGAAGACAGCCAGGAATAGGAAGCAAGATAGTGGGGCATCCTTAGAAGACCCAATTAACCACAGTATATCCTGTCTGTTGTCCACTTGTCTTCACGGATGTAGATTCATCAATAGTACTGGAAGATCATTCTCCGGATGTTATCTGGATGTGGCACCATTGTACTGCAAAACTGGAATAAATTGTGTGATACAGTACCATTAAGCAGGTTGATAGATCAAGCCATGATGTCACAGTAGGGTTTCCATTCTTTTTGGCATCTTGTAACATCTGTTAGAGCTTCAGTGTATTCTATAGAGCCAGATACTTTCTCCATGAAGCCCTTTTGAATGGATTGGTCTATGTAGTTATTTTCAGTCATGTAAGCGATGGTTCGTTGAGCTAGGTTCCCACTTCCCTGGTTCCAATGAGTTCTTTAATGGGATTGATCTAAAGTGGGAAGTATCTGTTGGTGTGTTCAGCTTTGCAAATAAGGATGGTTTCACCTGTTGTTATATTACCCTCAAATTTTGTGATTAAAAATATTATTTTCTCAATTTTATTTGAGAAAAGATTTCTCACGGGAAAAGTACTTTATTATGGAAATCCCATTGTGCTATATTGAGACCAGACCAGCTGTTATTTACTAGATAGATTGTGCAAGAGAAGTGAATGGGAATTCCCCAAGATGTAAACTTAGAAACTGAGTCAACTTGTTTATGCTTTAAGACCAAAACATATTGCAAAAGAGGTAATTCCCCATGAAGTTATAATTGTGAAGTGATGTAATGCAGATGATGTAATTTATGTGAAATCTGATTTGACAGTGCTAGCTTATGTTTATACATGATAATGTTGTAATACCTATTTTTAGGTATTAGGAAAGGGGAATCTAGCTGTGAGTAGTTAAATACTTGTCACTGGAAGGACTCAAGCTAGCAGTTGTAACCATGAGCTATACAGTATAGTTATAGCTAGTTTTAATGCCAGGATTTATAATATTTTGGATGCAACCGGAGCTTGATAGCTGAACTGTCTGCTGTCATGTCGTCTTTTAAGCCAGAAGAGCTTCAGTTTTGGAATAAAAAGAATACCAGTTTGCGGTCCTGAACGAGGACATTAGCGGCAGACTGATGGTGGTATAATACCTGGATTTTGGAATATTAGTGTCGTCGAGGGACTTATTCAACCTTGTCGTCTTAAACTTCTGGACTAAAGTTATCTTCAGGACTGAGAAGATTCCAATGGAATATTAACTGAGGATATATAAGTGTGACTTTGCATACTGTCATTTGAAGTCTTCGCTGTGAGGACATATCATCGTTGAACTACAACGCTTCTGTTAACTTGGAACATTTATGGACTCTAATAAATATCTTCTTTAATTATTGTGTGTAATTCTAATATATGTAATATTGTTTTTGGACATACCAAATTCTTGAACCAAACTGATTAAAAATCATTGAATCTGTTTTATTATATAAAATTTAGATCACTTGTGCACAAGGCTCATTTGTTTGTGTTTGAAAGGTGTTTCTGACCTTTGATATCCATGAGACGTGATAACACTTTCCCTGGAGATGGCCAGCGCACGATGGTCTTGAAAAAAAAAACACGTACGCTTGGCCGGATTCGAACCGGCGACCTTCGTATTACACGCACGACGCTCTTACCGACTAAGCTATCAAGGCAGGGTTGGCAGAGGAGCGATATATATATCATCTATAGGTGTTAGGTTCGAAAGGTGTCCTTTGCTTTCTAGCGGATAGTATCAAAACTGTATATTTACATATACGATTTATATTTTGTTTTGAAATTTAACTACTTATTTCTCCAGGTAAACAAGGATGTATATTTATTAATCTTTCCCTGGAGATGGCCAGCGCACGTGGTTTTTTCAACACTATCGTCATTGGGTATTGAGACGGTCGGGGGGGGGGGTCATGTGGGAGTGCCCATTTTCTTATTCCAAAATCGTTGGAGCTAAAGAAGTAACCCCACTGTAAGCATGGTTATTTCAAATATTTATACAAGAATAACGGACGAGGACGAGGTCGTAAATAACTGTGAGATTTTGGCCCGAAATTATGCGCCAGGACCATAAATAATATGCAAAAAGATTCTAAGTCAATATGGTCGAAAGACCATAATTATTTGCCATATGGTCCTGGAGCATAAATAAAAAATATGGTCCAAGAGCATATTTGAATATGCCGAATATGGTCCTGGAGCATATTTGAATACACAAATGGTCCAGGAGCGAGCTTTTCCATATGCTCCTGGAGAAGTGGAGAAATATTCTAAGTCAAATACTGCTCCAGGACCATATTTGCCATATGGTCCTGGAGTATGTGGATTTAAATTGACTTAGAATATTTCTCCAGATTACTTATGCTCCAGGACCATAATGACCATGTGGTCCTGGAGCATAATTTCGGGCCAAAATCTCATAGAAGCAACACTCCTCATCGGCCCTCATGAGGTTGTGGTTTGTAGTCTACATTGCTGTAATCTATGTAGTAGACACTGTATTCTGGATACTTATAGTAGTTTTCTTTGTATTCTTTATTCACCCATCATGTTTTATTAATAATTATATACATGAAAAAAATTAAAACAAATAAAATAAGAACAGCGAAAGCAATATAAGTACAAAGTTATATTTATCAATCTATATCAAATTGAAAAATAAAGTACTTAAAAGATATGCTGACATTTTTAAAATTAAATGTTGCGCCATCACCCGTCAAATTACAGCAAAATGATATATATCACAGGTTACAGATCATACGGGACAAAATATGAACTTGAACGGAACGGGATAGGACAGGAGCATGGGGACAAGACTTATAGGACAGGCGCTATACATATTTAATCAAGGATATTAGAAATTGAGAAATTAGTGTAAAAACACAAGACAAGAAAAACAAAGATATTTCCGCCCATATCTGAAAGAATGATAAGCGATAATTATATGTGATTCAAGGATGATGTTTTACTTATACAGGTTTTTATAGACCACATAAATATTTTTCAGATTATTTTCAACAGACCTGTAAGATGCATACACATACGCCCTGCATAGAAAGCCTGTTCGAACGGCTAGCGTCTGCATGCCAACGTCTGCCGATGATGAACCCAGCTGAATTCCGTTTCATTATGATGATATGAGTAAAAAAAGTTTATTTTCCCCCAAAACTTACGCCTTTATTTAAGAAATCACAGTTTTACATAATTATAAAATAGATACATGGTATTGGAGAAGCAAAACATAGCAGTACATACAACATTACAGCAATAATATTACCCAGAGATGAATATTACAGAGTTGCTTCCAGTGACGCCCAGGTTTTTTAAACAACGTTTATTTTAGTTTAACGATCGCAATGCACTTTTTAGATTGAATGCATCTTTTTAGCACTGAAATAAAAACTCGGCTATGTGGCCTAGTATTTTAGTTCTCACTCTATGGATATGATGGTTTAGAAGTAATAGTAAAATCACCTTTTGGTGTTCCAAGTATTGTTATTTATGTTTAAGTTCAATTCAAATAAATTACAACGTTTGATAAAACAATTCTTAAATTCTTTATAAAGTGCATAACATGTTGGTACTGAAAAAAGATGCATTATTTTTTCTATTTCTTTTTCATGATTTTATTGTTAAAACACTTACCCTGTTGAATTTCGGTCCTGCTATAAATGTTTTGATTTTTTTTATAGATAATGATAATGATCATGTCATTGGTGATTGTAAATGAACATTTCATTGCCTGAGTCACATTGGACGTGGTTGTAGGCAAGGGGATCATTTCCCCATATTTTTTGGTCTTTGTGCCGAGATTCTGTCAAATTCTAAGACCAAACAAATATTAAGAGTTATTCTCGTCATGATGTACAGCTTAAATAACAAAAATATGATGAGATTATGGTGATAATACAAACAATTAATAAGTACACGGATCTCCCGAGTCATTAGAAGCAACAGTGTGCTAGACCTCTTTCCAAATATGTGGCTTTAAAATTAATGTGCCCAAACCGGCGCATTGTGGATGGACTGTTAAAACTGCGGACTGCACCAATATGTACACACTTGAATTTAGATTTACTTTTAATCTACCCGAATAATAATATCCGACATTTGTAAAGCGCCTTTTACGAAGGATTCAAGCGATGTTGCCTATTTTATTACGCTGCCTTCGGGACGATAGTCAAATAACAATCATTTCGCTTCATCTAATCCGGCAGCTGGCCAAAAGCATATCCCTATCAGCAACTTAGATTCACCATAACAGCCTCTCAGATTTCGCTTGGGTACAGAGGCAATTGAGATTACGTATTTGACAGGGGACACAAAAAAACACGTTGGACTACAGCGGGTCTCGAACTTACGATTTACAATGGTGTTATGAATGATCATGGTCCTGCGCTTTTCCGCTGCGCCAAACGTGCTCTCATGCCCAAAGTAACGGTCAGTTACAAATCTAATTATTGCTCAGTTGGAATAATCAAAATGCTGTAACAGCGATCAAGTCTGTCATCAATATATGGCCCAATCTTCGTAACGCTTTTGAGCAGAGTAACGATTGTCAAAATCCTTATTCTTAGAGGAAGTGTCTCGGTCAAATGCTTAACAGTCCTCAAGAAAGGGCTATTTATAAATTAATAGACCATCTTTAAATATTTCTGGAATAATATAAGAAGTCCAGATAAATTAAAAACATTTTCCAACATTGCATGTTATGAGTTAGGTGAAGTACCACATGTTTCCTGGTTAAAAGGGAGGGAAGGAATAGCAAACACAAATGGAGAAGAGTTCCATATGTACCTCCTCCGAATTTCTACATGTAAAAATTCCTTTGTATTCTTGGCCTTAGGTTGGTATTTTGTTATTTAAGACATAAATAAAAATTTAACTATTTCCTCTGGAATTTAGCATGTGTGGCAGTGCAAAAGACCAGGACTCATGATCTATGAGACCATTGAAAAATAGTGCGGTCGAGAGTCCCGCCCTTAGCACGGTTTGGTGTCATGTTTAAAAACACTTACCCACTTGTCTTCACTTCACCCAGGGTGTGCAATGAAGTTTCTAAATGGGGAGCTGTTAGGGGTAGTCATTATACTGTGCGGGCCGTTATAATTGGCTGCGGAATTTTCCATATGTGAACATGTGAATTATCTTAGTATAGGGACAGACCAAAATAAATGTAAAAGCGCTTTGAGACTTCATTTAGGAGAATATTGTAGAAAAGCGCTATATAATACCTACCAGGAAAAGGGGGGAGGGTATATTAAACTCTTTCCCAAAAATGGCTTAACTTTGTCACCATAATAATAAACAATCGGGTGCGATATTCTGCATTTCAGAAACATACAAAATTTAATCGCAGGATTAGAGCAATATTAAGAAAGAAATTTTGGTAAGATGTCTTAATCGCATGGGCTGCAAGCATTGATAACTGCAACCTAATATTGATTTTAACTACTACAAAATTAAGATTTGGACAAATTGGTCATGCACAGTATGGATTGAATGAAGATTGGATTTTTGAAAAAAGCTTTATATAATGCTGGTGGCAAGATTATGTCAGTCAGTGAATTTTAGAAAAAGATTTGATAAAAATTCTAACTGATACAATACCAAGGTATAATAAACTATATTAAATCAAACTGGAACTTAGTAGGCACTTCAAATAGATTGGCATGATTTTAAATTTAAACTTGTGGAAAACTAATTGTTACAATCAATATACGTTTTTGAAGATATTCTAAAAATGATTACAAAAGCAGACTTATCAACAATAGAAATGAAAATGAAATGGCAAAGAGATAACTTCACTACCACCTTGTCAACCAAGGATTGACAAGATGCGTGTCTTTTAAAATTAATGATCACAAATTTATACCGTGGATTATTGACCACACAGGAATACTGCTTCAAAATAAAGAAAATGATCTAGGTAGCTTTTGTAGAAAGTAATCAAGATATGAGTAAATATTGCTTCCTTCTATACATTATTAATAACATACTTACAATAATCATGCCAAATAACATTTTTTGGAAATTTTAATAAAAAACTTTTGAATTAATCAAATTACAATTGCAATGAACTTAAGTGAATGGGATATATACCATTCAAAATAATAGCTTGTGTTACACAGTTAATTATTAATTCACTACGTCCAGCGGCACTAATTGAATTATTATTTTTATCTACGGAATTTTTAGACATCATTACACCTTCTAATGGCGGACACATCTGTAATTCCCAACTTCGAGTTCGATGTGGGGTCTTGATACTTATCGAAATCATCAATGGTAAAACTTCTCGTGCCGCTACATCTAAATTCGTCGGACCCTGAAATATGGACACGATTAGGATAGCAAACGTTAAACATTTTATTTTCTTCCACCTCAGCTTGCCTTGTATTTATTGATAATTCCATTATATCAGTTTGAAATCTTATTGTCGCACGTACAAAAATAAGAATTAAGTAAATCCTTACTCGTGGTCCGTTAATACAAAGTGCTCTATTATAGTTTGGAGGTACTTTCGGCACATTTGGTGTAGGTGACCTCGACAGATAATGATGCAGGCGATTATTTCAGTTATTGTAAGCAGTACAATGCGCCACCACCTCCTGCCCAGAGCAATAATGGCTGTGGTTGACAATCATGCGTTTTCAAAACAAGTAATGCATACAAGTAAGAAGTAATAATAATAATATAATAAAAAATAGTAAAACAATATTACACGGGCTTATAAAGCGCCATTTCTTCAAGATCACAGCGCTGTTGCATAAAATTATTACTCTACCATCGGGAATGTCATATCAATTCAGCTTCACTTGGTCAGCAGCCGAGCCATGCGCCGATACGATCGCACTTAATTGTAATAATCCCCCTAACAGCTACCCGAATATCGCTTGGGGCGACGAGGCAAGCGAGGTAAAGGCATTGCCAAGTGCACAACACGCTGGCCGCAGCGGGGCTCGAACCGGCAAACTTCAGATCATGAGTCGGCCGTCAATCCACTGGACCACATGCGCCTCTAATTGTTATATCGTTGTGGGTTCTGCATAGTGTCGAATCAGCATTAATGCTAGTTCTGAGAAAAGCGATTTGAAGTTTGAGTTACCTAGGAGTGATGTTTGTAATTAAATGAAATAAAAGGACAATGGCTTTTTTTAATGCGTGTATGTTAACAGACATGAATGGTTACTAACTGACGACAGTATTAAAAACTACCAAGAAAAATGTTTTCTTATTCAAAATGGCCACTGAATGTGTTTCGATTGTTTGTCAAACCCCAAATGTTTTGATTCGCTGGTGCTCTAAGGAGTCGAATACGTATTCGACTGCTTGAAACCCTTTGATTTCTAATGTTGGTATGGGGCAGATTCATAGCTTACGGGTTTTTTACTATTTTAAAATGGATGATGCCGATGATTCCAACTATGATCAATAATGATGGCGGTGATGATGTGGCATAACGATGAAAATAATGCAACATCCATCGAGGACGAGGAGGTGAGAGGAGGAAACGACGACGACGATGACATTTCTAATGATTATGAAGACGACGACGACGACTATTACTATTGTCATTGTGTTTATGTTACAACATGCAAATTTTGTATACTATCTATCTAACGGCCGCAGCCGCGATGCTTTTCACCATGTAGCGCCAATGTTCCCCTGTTTGTCATTAGGTTTTGGGGATGTCATATGGATCCTGCTGTATGTCTCGAGGCGATACATCAATGTAGTTTAAAGGGGTGACGACCCCTGTTTTGGGCATGGTAACTTCCAACATGTGACGCCTGAGACTACTTGGTCAATCGCACGATAGACAGTGACCGGCAATCGTGCACGGCGTTGGGCAACTAAGATGAAATGACTTCCCTAAGCGGTTAAAGTGGGAAACATTCACTGTTGCATTTCGTTTCGTTGTAAAATATCGCCGCGACTGACCACGATGAACCAACGCATTTTTTTTCAGAAAATTACACCTCTAACAATTTTGGCTCCTTAAAATTAATTCTTTAATTAGTCGCCAATAGGTTGCTTAACTCATTTTTGCAAGAACAAACAAAATTTTCAAGATAAATACATTAGAAGGAACCCAAACATGTGTCCATGTTCTAATAAAATTAATAAAGAGTATGCATGTTGTACCACACATAATATTGGCTAGAACTGTTTCAAAATTGAAGCTAAAATATTTAAAATGTAACTGGAATGTTCATAAACTCAAAAGATTTTGGAGGATCAAAGTGGCCTATTTTTCTCAAAGTTCTCATTACATATATAGTTTCCTATTTTTTAAAGTAATGTACACGTTTGAAATTATACCAAACTTGAAACACATTCACAATTAAATGTAATATACTCCATAAAATCTAACATCATCTAAACAATTTGGAGAGCACTAACGCTTAACAACACCTCCCCAAAGAAAATATCAATTTGTTTGTTCCTGAAAGTCGATTTATAGATAGTAAATTATTTAGTTTGCAGAATATCAAAGTCATCAAAGAAAATCAAAAAACTTTCGCAATTGTGTAACACGTCTATTTTTGTAAACACGTTGAACCAGGGTGGGGTGTTCCACCCCGAGAATTCATATAAAATCAATAGAGATGAATTTCAATGTTGGTATACCCGTTTAAACATTGGTCCAACCGTTATTAACTGCTTCCACATAACCTAGTATGGCTCACAATGAGCTAGTCAACGTTCACAAGTTGGCAAAAGTGGTTATTTCCTTCCCCACAGACACTAATCATAGTATAAAAATGAACAAAATGAAATGTTTGCATTAAAAAAAAGGTGGATATTTGGATTTTTCATTCGGGTTTTTGGCCCAATGATATGGAAAATTCTAGTTTTTAATGCAACATATAGTTTAGAGCCATACAGTGCACATATTTAAACAAAGGAACTAATACCTAAAGGGTCTGCAGTAGCATTTATAGGCGAATAATTCCTCGAGGTCGAAGGAAAAACTAAATAATGGCGCCCAGATATTTGTATTTTTCCCGCCCTCAGCGGGAGGATACATTATGAAGCCCATAGATGAGACTACAAATTGCATATTCTATAGAACGAAAAAACCGTGGTTTGTTTGTTTGTTTTGTTTGTATAGTTTTAAGGTTAATATGCCTATTTAGTGTATTTTGTATGCGATTAATGAAATAAATAAGAAAATGCATTAGCGGCTCATTATGCAGATAATGGGCATAAACTTCCCCATCCGAATGCTGCATTTTCAATAATGGGGTACTGTAGATGTAACGTAAAACCACTACCACCAATCGACTTCGACGCTAACCCCGTTAAGGGTGCTACCTTCACATTTGTTTCGCCAAAGTTAGCAGAAGGAGTGAAATAATATATGGAAAGAACTTAAACAAAGGTTTTAAGGTTTTTTAGGCGCACCGCGGAAAGTTTACCTGGGGTGGGTAACTCCTCCCCTTGTATGCGAGGGTTCTGGCACTACCCCCCCAAAAAATATTTGTAAAAACAAATGTTAAAACTACAAAACTTGGATACTTCCTTTTCACGACGCACCGACCGTATGTTTCAATAAGTACAATATAATAAAACACAAAAAATTAAAAATGTTAAATAACATGACCACTCCCTCATTAAGTATAGAAAGGTTAAATTTTCACCGATTTTCTTAAATCTGATAGACCTTCATTAATCGTTTTGATCACTGAAGTAGCAATCTTTTTCCCAGCGATACGTATTCGTTCACAATTTACTGTGTGCTTTGAGAATATTTGGTACATCCAAGCTTATCGACTCGTATTCGATTGTTTGTGAAACCCTTTTATACAAATGCGGTTTTATATCGACTTGCGGCTCTTTGGTTAGGAGATGTAAATTTCACTTTATTTTTGGGTCACAATTAAAGGTACATAAAGGCAACAGAATCAACTTTAACTCAATTTGACGCAAAAATCAGATTCGACACTATTTCGTGACCACGATATGCCTACTTCGAACCAGACAAGCAGGCAAAATGCAAACACCAAAGCAAACAAATAACCGCAGAAAAGGGAAAGATGAACCCATTTAACCTACAGAAAAAAGACCTTATTTGAATCACAGCATATTTTTGGCATAAATTTTAATAAATTTGAGTTTTTGATCATTGGATAGAACCCTTCACACAAACCCTTAATGACAAACAAATATGCGTTAATGCGTTCACATGCATGTAACTAATTTAAATTCTCCTGATAGAACGATCCTCACCCCAAATCGTTTTGATATGAGCTAAAAACGTGGATACTGTGTAAAATTATCGAAAAAATGGGGCACAATTCGCTCATAACCGCCAAACACAAAACACCCTTAAGCCCTAAGATGCAACAAATTAAATACTGGCAATATAGTAGCTTTTCTTCAAGATACCAACATTTTGACCACTTCCCGTAACCTCGGAGGTCCATGGGGACGAGGCTATTAGCGATCGGACCATGGCCCTTTAATAACTGATACATTCTACTCATACTTTTGCAATTTATTTTTGTAACTCAATGGTGTCAAGTAAACATTATTTTAAAAGGGTCATATTCCCCCCAAAAGATAACATCCTTAAAAATGTGGATTTGATATTAAGCAATACCATTCTTAAATACGTCAAGTAAAGCAGCAGGGTTGTCTAAATCACTATTTATCAAATTAACCGTAGGTTCATAACGCACCATCCCTGAAACACTACACACAGCCTTTCAGAGAAAGACCGCGCCTCTATAAATATCTAGGAGCTGGCTTAAGGTATGTATTTAATTATGAGACTCTTTAGACTAATAGGAACCATCAAACCCCCTGGGATATGTGCCAAAATTTATATCCTGGACGAAAGACCTGATTTTTGCCAAATTCAAAGTGCCGCCAAACACAATTATAGCCGACAAAATTCTTCAAGATCACTTTGAATAAAAGAAATAATGTTTTAAGGAACCCGATTACATTTCACTTTACCTCCCACATCAGAACTGCTGTGGACCGCCATCAATCATCCGTTTAAATACAGCAGTTTCTTCTCCGGTTTGAAACATTCATTAGTTTACTCTTGAAATTGCGACATAATTTTCGTCTGATTCCCGGTGTGTGTCATCATTGACATCTCCACTGCAAAATTTCTTGTACTTTCAGAAGCGGCAATTCTACTAGTCGACTTAAAAAGGGAGTGTAGTCTCGTTGGAACAGCATCTCCGCGATTGGGAAACAGTTTGGATATCTAGTAATAATGAACTACTATGTTACATTTGGTTACAAATAGTACAACCTGGTAACATGCAGTATGTAATGATTTAGCTGAGGGGTAAAGGCCATGGAAGGCAGGTGCATATCACCATAGACTTATTTCAAAAGACCGTGTTTGAAATTGTGGAAATTTTAAATTGTATTATTTTTAAAATAAAGGGTATAACATTGATATTTTGCTATTAAATAGGGCCTATTCTTTCCAAGATTTAGAGGTGGCATTCTGTATCATTCTCTCGGTTCACACCTTTAGCCTCACCTCCGTAAGCATATCATTATCTTTGTCGTTACCGGTACCGTCGTTCTTGTCATGTCTGAGTATCCGTGTCCCCGTTTGTGAAGGTTTCTCGGCATTAGGATGATTTTGAGCTCTTGTATATGATAACACTTTAGTTTTTGAGAAGCATGCCGTCTGTCCCGCTGAACCTTTGCCTTCCTCTTTCTCTTTATATTTCCAAAATAATGAGTTTTTCTAGATAATTCCGCACCGCCTAAGCAACATGACCAAAGTATGGAAGCTTTTTGTTAAACCACGGCAATGAAGAGTGTGTGTCCTTTTCCCTTTCTCATTTCATTTGAACGCTCCATTCGTCCTTTTCATCGTTCATGGAATACATAGCTATCTTTCTTCAGCACCATATCTCAAACGCCTCAATCCTCTTCTGAACCTGCAAGATCGATCATCGCATGTTTCACATGCGCATGTTGCGATCGGAAAAATCAAGGTTCCAAGCAAGCCTGATCTTTGTTGCATTTGCTGATGCTTACCTTCGTTGCATGGTTTTTGCATTGGACATATTGATGTTTCTTGACCTTTCAGTTCGACGTCTTGAATCCTAATTGACATCTGCCTTGTTTTGATATGCATACATAGACTAAAAGGTCAATTTTCAATTTTTTGTCTGCAGGATCACAGTGCTCTCCTCTTGTTGATTGAGACCATCAACCGAGTGTTTTTGCCTACATTTAGGCAAAAACCATTTGTTTTCTTTCCCATTCTTACTCTCCAATAGGCCACCCAGTTTTTTACTTGTACATATTGATGTTTTTTGACCTTGTATGTCGCCGTCCGATCACAATTGAGTATCTGCCTTGGGTTTTTGATATCAGAGCACCAAATCTAAGGAGTTGAACTGATCAATGATTGCAATTTTTAATTTATATCAGGCCTCGAGTGATGCAAAGAAATCTTATATTGTATCAGTTTGGTAAGCTCCCGGAGCAAAACAAACATTCTTTAATATGTATCGCATCCGAGCACTTTCAGTGAGAACGACATTATTGAACCATGGTATCGTCCAGACTGGTATACTAGGGTGTTTGATCATGTTGATTTAAGACTACATTGGACTACAACACTGTCCAACCGTAGGTTTTGGTTTGATCAGCCTATATTTAAATAAGATAATAATGTGAATGGCTTTTTTTCGTATGATATTGCAGCACTCGCAGAAAATATTGTCTGTCTTCGACTCTTACACTCTTGTTCTAGCTCGTGCAATATATTCTTTTATCATTTAGTATACAGAATATTGATCTCATTGTAAGAGCCAATTAATCTATTTCCCGTAGTGCGGGTAGGAAATTTTGCTAACCACGTAAGATAGCCCGTATTAATTCAGGGAGAAGGACGCCTGCCCCGATGTTCGATACTAGAGTTGTGATTTTGGAGTTGCTAGGCTCCTTTGGAGCTCTATGGAAAAAATCCCTAAATCGGCTCTGCATTAATATGCCTAGTGATTCCGCCAAAAACCCCTTGATGAATTCATTAATTTTTACCAAACAGCAGAAGACATCATTTAAAAGGCAAATTTTGTTCTTGCGAACGTTTAGTTCGTAGATCAATTGGGAGAAATGCTTGAAAATTCACTTTTCGGCGCCATTGTAAAAAAATCCCTAGACTGCTGAGAACGTTATTATTCAAATTTAGTCTCATGTTTATTCTCATTATATGGGTAATCACCATGCCTTTGACTCCCACGAGGTCCTAGCACGAACGTATACAAACGGCACACGAGACAACGTCGTCTCATGCACCCAACGTATAGATGATTGACATGGGA
>JAMKCH010016586.1:0-51827 GCA_023653785.1 Ophioderma brevispina | reverse complement strand
TTCCATTTTCTCTTTTTCATAGTAAACAAAGTACTTTTCCGTGAGAAATTCTTTTCTCAAGTGCAATTGAGAATAAAATATATTTTTCATCATACAACACTACTATAAAACTAATCCCGTGATGTATCGCGTATGACATCAAAGGACTAGGAATTCATGGTGGAGCTAATATAGACGATGGCGAGTCAACCCCTTCAAATAACAACGCGCCAAAGGAATCAAAATAAGTAACGTACGACAGACACAAACCACAACATCATTAGGCGCTTGATAGGGTCAGTCAAATTTGTGGAAGTAATTTCAGTAAGTGTTCATTTTCGCTTGCCTGAATTTTTTTAGGGCCCACTGTGTCCCTTTAAACTATGCGACCACGAGTTTCCGAACTATATAGGAATTCACTTAGTCTTTTGGACTTTGGACCGTAGAGAAATAGTGAAATTGCAAAATGTACATTGCATGATAGCCGGGGTGCACTGTTATTCAAAAGTGGATATTGAGGGCGTGAACAGGGATACAAAATGCACACACTACCACAAGTTTCAGCAGACTAAATATATAGTAAACAAAGTATCTGTTTTTCTACCATAAAACAGGGAAGCAATGTATTGCATGTGATACACCTTATTATCTTGCGTTGCTTTACTTACGATGTACATAGTCCTTGATGCTTTTGATCTCTGCTTAATGTGAATATTAAAATACCTTAAAGGTGCAACGAGAGATTAAAACAATCAGGTGTCCCAAAAAATCATAGTACTGATTTTGCCATGATTGTAAAGCTTTCATCAAAAATATCCAATTGAAAGGATTAAGTGAGAAATGTTTATTAGGTACAAAAAATGGAAATTCCTAATTTCGTATAGGAGCAAAATACGAAATTCAGCGAGTTGTACTTGCAAAATCAAATTTCACCCTTTTTTCTCTATTTACGACATTATGTAGCCAATACAAGATAAGAAATCTAGTGAGCGTCAAATCTATATGAATTACTATTATGACACAATATTGGGGTACTTCAAAAAATCTCTCGTTGCCCTTTAAACACGTACATCACAATTTCAGGGTTAAGAACAACTACCCCTTTCCATATTTGCTCTTTTGGACCCCCGGGGGGGGGGGGGGCAAAACTTGGATTCAACGGTGGATATGATGCGTGAACAAGAAAACGCGTAAAAAGGGCGTCTTTTTGCAACAGGCGATGTAGGCGGGTACATCGTTTAGGTGTCAAAAAAAGCACAATATGGAAAAAAGGGTTATGTGATTTTTGTCGTTACCTGAAATTTACATGTATATCCCTTAGCAGAGATCAAAATCAACCAAAATTGTAATCGGAACTTGGGAATTAAAAGCAAAGCAAGATAATAAGGGTATATTACAATTTCAGTGCAACTGGGTACTTGTGAGGGTATCATAAACAGATAAAATACTGTTAGGGTATTTTGAGCTGTTTTTTAGCGGGTGAAATACGTGTTTAGGGGCATTTTGATAAGTCATGTTTCACGCATCATATCCCCCTTTGAATACAAGTTGCCCCCGGGTTTTGGACACCCTAATCGATTCATGCGTGTACATCGCCTGTTTTAAAAAAGACTTTTCACGCGTTTTTCTTGTTCACGCATCATATCCTCCTTTGAATACAAGTGCCCCCGGACTGTAAGCTATGATAGTTCGTGCCATTTAAACTGCCAAATGTGATTGAACGCCAATTTTGAACTGAAATTGATACCAGCGTAACATTGATAATATTCCATTGAACTAACTTCTAATTAAATACTGTTAGCATATGAAATAAGAAGATATACTTGTGCGTGACATAGACTCATATGTCAGTTTTGCAGGCCTAATTGGGACACAAGGTACTACTATTCAAGTACATTCTTATATCGATTTTAAGTGGTGTTTTTTAAATACGGTATGTGTGGATAAGCTATCCCCCCTTCAGTATAAAATGAGATTCGAACCCACGAAACCTCTGCTTATGAACCCAAATTTTAACCGGAATACTACGTTTACCTAATTACAGGGAAATATTAAGAACATTTGATTTTATATAAATTTAATTTTTCTTTCAAAAATATTTTTAATTAAAATGAAACAATACGTGCAAAAGTCATGAAAGAGGTTTTGAATATCTATCTAAATAAGGATCTAAATTAACTGCTTGCGTGTGTCCTTTTGGTTTCCAAAGTGGCTTGACTGTTGTAACTTTCTTGAATATAACTTACAAGCAATAACAGCACAGTTTTGAACTGCGCCCCCATTTTCCAAATTTGATATTTTTGCACAGTTTATGCTGGTAATTGTCTTGGAAACTACCCCGCGACGAGAATGCTGGTTAAAGTGCGTATTAATCATAAATAAGCTATTTTGATAGAATTGGGATCCCAATTATACTTAATGCTAAGTTTTATGTCTGTCCAGTGATGAAATAGTTTCCACTCAAAAAATGACATCTAATTTGGACTTGGCCTGAACAATAAAACAACTAATGGATGAGCGTGACACGTACGTTGCGCTATTTCCCGGCTATTTCATATTGGAGTCGTTTTTAGCAGCCGTTGAATTTATTATCGAGATCTCCGATATTAATTATTCTAATTACAAATTCCTTCGTTTGCGACACAATAGAGTTTTCGATCTTAACTATTCACAGGTAAACCGTTACCAATGCAACCGTGTAAAAATCTCAAAATTTCTGAAAATTGTGGCGCTTTTCGAAGAAAATTTCTATTATTGCTTTAACTGATTTGGTCTGATTTTACTTAAGAGTATTGATCTTGTGCGCAATTCACCGTAACTGAATATATCGGTCGCTGAATCTTCCAACAGGCCAATCGACCAAAAGTCACATTCCGAGATATCGGCGATTTAAGTTTTTCGAGAATTAGACTTCATATCTAACAGTTGAAACATTTGAGGAAAATGATTTTAAGTGTACATAGTGACATTTGAACGTTCTTCATTTTGAGCACGCTTTCATTCAAGTTTCTTTGTTTTCCTTGTCAAATTTAACAATAAAGTGATTGGTCTGTTTGTAAAACTAAAAACGTCCTCTGATTTTATGTCAAAGGAGCTGAATGCGCAGTGGCCTATTTGGCGTACTCAAGAATAGTCGATCGATCGCTCAGATGGTGGTATTGAACATGTTATATGTTAAACTCTTTTGCCTGCTGAGGGCGCTAGAAATGACTATGCTTTTGTTGATTTTTCCTACCGTCATCTCTCCTAGCAGGCAAATTGTGCCATGAGCTATAAAAAGAGGACTGATGAGTTCTATTTTTTTTTATTTGAAATTGAAGTGATTTTCAAACTTAATCTGTAATGTTAAAATAATATTACATCGACTATCAATAGATTAATTTGAATGGAAACCGTACAAGCTGGCTGTATTTGATGGGGATTTTGTAGCAGAATTGCTGCCAGTCTTGTAAATGTATATTATTTTTCCTGAACCTTAGTACTTTAAAATAAAGTTATTAATTTGGAAATTCATAATAATCTATGATAATGTTGATACTCGAAAAAAATAAATAAAAGCTTTAGTTGTAGTCGTTTTATACCCTTGTAAATTGGGACCCATAAAATTAACGTATTTTGCTTTTTCCAAATTGCAAGCATCGGTCTACTTGTTACAGTACACTAAGACATCCAAAGTGTATGTCGAACTTAAAACCCTGGTTTTTGTAAATTATTGGAGATTATAACTTCCATAAACGTTAAGTGGAAGAAGTTGTTATTTATCTTATTTATGGCTTTGAAGGTGTATATAGTGATTCTTTTTGTCAGAGTAAAAAATGATCACAAAGATCGCTAATTTTATCAAGAAAAAAAAATCTTTCTCTTACTATCAAGTCATTTTATATTTGTACAGGGGGCGTACCGACGGGCGGGGAGGGGGCAAGTGCCCCCTCTTGCTCGAAAACGCGGGACGATATGGGCCAAAATGTGAATTTTTAATCCTTCGCTTCGGGGAACTTTCAACCGATTTCACAACATTGAGGCAAATTAAGTAAATTCGGCAATTTTCGCGCTCATTTTTCAAATCCAACTTAAGGATATGTCAAGATATTTTTGCAGCCATTTTTGACTTTATTCATAAAATATATGTACATACATCGAATTCCCGAAAAAATAATACAAGTTGATGTAAAATTAACAAAATAGAGGCATTTTAAATTTTGTTGTTTTAGACATACGAAGAAAACGGGCGATTTTTCGCCATGCGGTCATTGATGAAAAGCCCCTATTTTTCTCTCCTCGTGACGTCAAGTGATGACCAATGCTGGTGAACATTAGATTTTTGTGTATGCAAGACAAGTTACACTATGCCAACACTAATTTGGGAGTTATGAATCTACCGAATGGGTTATAAGCATGAGCTATAGTAAGATTCAATCACAGTCACCAAGAAAAGTTTTGGACAACGTCGATTACTTGGGAGAGGAGACGGAAAAAGAAATATTTGGGCGATTCCCTGTTTCATTAACAAACTAAGATAATTTGGCTTTTCCATGTTTTTTAACATTTTTAGAAAGAGAGTGCAAAGACTTTTGTTTTCGATCACAAGTCAGTGACATTACATTGATACCACTGAAGCAAATACGATATTATGTCAGAATCTTTTGAGAGATAATATAGCTCTAAATGCGCTTACGTTTGATTTGAATGCTTTATTATAAAGAATAGATGATTTTTCTCTGCTATCGACTACATGTTTCAATAGGTTTAATTAACGTGGAATTTTAATTTCCCACCCACTGTACAAACAAAAAAAATGCCCTCATTCAATTCCTGTCCCTTCGAAAAGTACTATAGTTGAAACACTATGGGTTTAATCTACTATAGCGGTGTTGACGAAATATTTTAGAATTTTGCGACAGCTGGAGAGGGGATGCGAAATTGTTTTCTATTAATATTTCACCACATTCTCAATTACAGAAAAAACATCGTGTTGACCGAATTGTTATTTTTTTGTCATGTTGACCCTGTCTATTGATGGATTATGAAAGTAATAATAAAATTTGAAAATACGTTAACAGAATGCCATATTTTGTTTCATTTCGTTGTGTTTTAATTATTATTGATATAACAAACACATCGATCGTCAGTTCACTCGGATGGAAAGTGGCAACACTGCGACATGATGGTCATCACTTTGACGTCACATTTGCCTGCGATGTGGATTGTCGGAATCGTTTTCGAGTAGCTATTGCGGAAAATGTAAAGGGCAAAATACTCAACAAATGTGGACATTTTCAACTTATTTGATTTATATGTAATCTACGTTACTAAGCTTTTCCCATCCTTACCAAATTTTCCAATATTCAAATCATACATATTTCCTTAATTGAACAAATCACCGGGACGATTTGCGAAGTTTGCCCCTCTGGCGGGACTACTTGTACCATTCTGGCCCGCTGGACCAACTGCCTCGGTACGCCACTGTATTTGTATTATTTTCATAAGGCGTTCCGGACAAAAAATCACACATTTTCAATTTTTTCAATTAATGAAGCTCATATGGAAGATATATTGGCAATTAGTGTCAAATGATGTTCCTAAAAATCGTAAAAACAAAACGACTTGGAGTGTCTATTGGTACATTTTGAAATGACATTCCAATGGATATTATTTATTTTTTGTCATCAAACAGACTATTGCGTATATGTTTCACCTTCGGAGTCACAGCACTCGTACAATATTATAGTTGAAAACTTTCTATTAGTAAAAAACAAACATTTTGAGGTTAAGATGGCCGTTTGTCGGCATTTCTACTGCGGTGCTCAATGGTTAACTTGTAATTTCAATTCAAAATTGGTAAATTCAATTTCCAATTCTGATTATCAGTGGTATTTATTGAAAATTCAGAAGGAATATTTTTCTCATATTAAACATCTTCCGTTTGAATTGAAAGTGAAAATATTTCTGCTATCTACTCCATAAAATGAAGTGTAATCGGTTGCATTCAATTATATTATACTTCAATGAGTAATCTTTAATGTACCAGTATCATGTATTTTAATTGAGATGACTGATAAGTGATATAATATTTTTTCTACATGCACTGAAAAGCTAGTTTTTACATTACCACTCACCGCCTGTTTTCTAAGAGGACTCACACCAAGAGAGGTCAAAATTCAACACCTTTGTTGAGATGAAATAAACTTGATTGGTTGATTGATTTCAACACGCGTATTGTGTTGGGTTTTTAAGCATCCCAATAGTGTGAAAATAACACCAAAGTGTTTGAATTTTGACACCCTCTTGGTGTGGTCCCCTAGAACACCGGCGTGTATTTTACACCCTATGTTTTGCAGTGTGACTCAATCACATTTACTTTATTTGGCGCTATTTAGTAAGTACACTACTAATTATCAAGTTAAGGTATTATTAATCAACTAGGGCTGCTGAACTCAAAATAAGATCGTAGGTATGTGGGAAAATATGGAAAGAAAAAGGAAAAGCCGAAATGATTTGAGTACTATGTTTTACATATCATTATTGATCTTAATTTGGCTGTATTAATCTTAACGGAGAATCGAACCTGGGATCCTCTGATATAAACCCAAATACCTAACCACGATACTATACACCTTATATACAGGGCATATATCTATAAGGAACATTGAATTTAATGCATTATTTCCTTTCAAATTAATAATTGCAAATAAAATAACAAATTATATAACAAAACGTGAGGGTTTCAAACAATAGTTTTTGACTATCTATAAAAATTGAAGTGACAATAAGTTTTATGCTTGTTTTGGCCCGTTCCTGGTGTTACAATTGTCTTGTTGTTGTTATAACTTTGAATTACTACAAGCTGATTTGAATCTTTTTTTTTACTAACATAGCTGATTTGAATCTTTTTTACTTACGTACAGCCTCAACAATCAATTAATTTCCAACAACAGTTAAACTGATAATTGTTAGTAACTATTTTTTGCACAATTTACCGTAACGTAAGGCACTATCAGTGATTTGCCAAATCAATAAAATCGAAAAACTAGTAAAAAAAATCTGATTTTTGCAAGCTTAAAAAGTCTCCTAACATATCCCTGGCAAGTTCAGGTTTAAAGCAGCTAAAAAGACAAAATCGGATATTTTGTCATTACTAGGTCCGTATGGACACTTTCTACACCCATATTGAAGGGAGAATCTTATCTTTTGAACATTGCTGTTTTCTTCCTTTTTAGGCATTTTGCATGTTAAAAAAATAGCTTGCGCGAATTCTACAGACTTATCCTTCACTTAGATGACCTACTCTGGCAAATTTGAATTTGGACTCTTCAGAGGATCACTGATAGTGGCCTTTAAGACATATATGTGTGTATTAACAATTCTTAAATGAAATAAGGGTATATGTGGAAATTATTCTCATGAAAACGTATAGTTTGTATCTTACAAAATAACACACCTTAACTATATACTAAAATCATAAAAAAATAAAAAATAAAACTCTCCTGCGCAATTCAAAACTGAAGGCCCTTTTTGCCGTGCTCATCTTACAATCTACGTCTAGAGAACAATAAATGCATTTTTGTTTAAACTTATTACCACTAATAAATTCATCTTGTATTTGACGAGGTGCGCTGTAAAATCCAGTGGACTTCACAATAAAAAGAATCATAAAAAGACCATACAATTGCCGTACTTAAAATCAAGCAAAATACTTTTTTGTCCAATTTCCAGGCCTATTACGACTAAATTTATAAGAGAGTCTATTTGAACTTTGAATTACATCAATCATTATTATGCACTATTATGGATTTTCATGCATAGGTTACAGAAAAATACTGTAAAGCTTGCAGGAAACGCTAGAAGAAAGTCTGCCAACAAAATTCCATTAAACTACAGCTTTTATAGTTTTAATCCAATGCACTTATATTTTAACGTTTAATGCATTAAGTTTTACCAAAATTCAATGCACATGGTCCGATCGCTTATAGCCTCGTACCCAGGACCCCAAATGTTACCCGAGTGGTGAAAATGTTGGTTATAGAAGACGCTACTATTTTTCTCATTTACGCTGTGAAATATAGGCTAAAGATGTGTGGTTGATGTTATGAGCAAAAGAGGGCCCCCATTTTTGGTCGACTCTATGGGGAATACAAAATAATGTTTTTTAGCTCTCATTCAAAAACGGGTTGAAATATCGGCGGGAAATTTCACAGATGGGGATTTTGAGGTGAAGACCCTTACTATCAAGATTAAAAATGTATAGACTAATAACACGTACAATTTGGTTTGCATCTGGGGATAGGCTACTAAGGTAGTGTGTTCGTCAGGCTTTTTATTTTCAACAATTCAAATCTCTGTAATAAACCGGCAAATATATTATTTTCATGTATTTGTGATGAATCCCCCCAATTTTTTTTTTTCTACAGTATACTGTAATTTCACAGTAATAGTGGCAGAATTGGTGTCAGTAAAAATACTGCAAAAATTTATATTTAAAGTGTGGCAAATCGTCTCAGATACAGTCCCACCACTTGTACTAATATAAACTTCGACCAGACTTCTCTAGGCTACACAGTGTTGAGCGAGAGAGGAAATGCATATCGCAATATCACATGACGAATATGTCACTTTATAAGCGTCGTACGGTGATTTTCAGGTACAGGCAACAGACGAATGCAGATGGGGTCTTGTTTTGAATACTTTCATTTGGCGTTTTGGGTATGTTTCCAAAAGTGAAAATCATATATCCTTACAATTAGAATGTTATTTTGCTCAATATTGTGGTATATGAAAAGCGCTTGTGATATAGTATCAGAATATGCACAAAAACTCAATTCGCCAAAATGGTCGATTGGCCAGTTTGGAGACTCATGGAGATATGTACCGGGGTCTCAAAAAAAACAAGGAAACCTCAAAGCGAACCCTATTTCACGAAAAGACTGAGAGTAAACCATACCTATTAATATGAATTAATATCGAAAAGCATTTCATTAGGTTTCCGACACCGAAAAAAATCTTTCCCAAAAGAATTATTGACCGAGTTATGGCCGATTGAAATTTGTACCAACTTGTCCATTTTATCCCCGGATTGTTACTGTTTCCGTAGTCTTTAGACAATACGCATTCTCACTCATTCTTTGGTTATGGTTCTTTTGTTTTTGCGAAAAGGTCAGTTCTGATATTGAAATTAGTTCAATATAGAAATTCCAATCTTGCCTCATTCTCTTTACTGCGTGACTCTGCCCGCCCCGCTATCATTTGCGACCAACATGTTTGAAAATTTCAAAATATCTTATTAACTTTCTGTACAAATTGTTAAAAACTATTAGTTTATATTTTTTTTAATATTGAGTTTTGGGCCTTTTGGGCCAACATTACAAGAAATTATTTCATTAACAAAAAAAAATGAGCAAATAGATTTAGATATTTTACTGGGATATTTTTGCCGATTTGTGAATATGATACTTGAAATTTTAACTCCTTGAGTTCTCAGAAGACAAGGGTGATATTTATTAATCTTTTCCTGGAAATAGACAAACGCACACAAGTGTGAAAACCAACCCATGTGCGCTTGGCCTGAATCGAACCGGCAAACCTCAGTTTACTAGTGACGGTGCTCTTTACAATTAAGCTAATAAGACCAGGGCGGTAGAGGAGCGATATATATAGTTCTATAGGTGTTAGGTCGGAAAGGGTGTCCATCGCTTTCTTAGCGGGTAGCATCAAAACGGTTATTTACAGATACGATTTATATTTGTTTTGAAATTTCAACTACTTAGTTCTCCAGGGCAGACAACGTGGGAATATTATTAATCTTTTCCTGGAGATAGGGGTCGAACACAAGTGTTGAAAAAAAACATGTGCGCTTGCCGGACTCGAAACCGGCAATCTCCATTTACTAATGACGGCGCTTTTACCAAGTAAGCTAACAAGCCCGGCGGGTAGAGAAGCGATATATAAGGGGCCTATATCTATAGGTGTTAGGTCCGAAAGGTGTCATCGCTTTTCCTAGCGGATAGCATTAGAACGGTATCATTTAAATATACAATTTAATATTTGTTTTGAAATTTGAAACTACGTGTTCTCCAAGCAGACAAGGATGAAATTTATTAATCTTTTGTTCCTGAGATGGCCTCCGCACACAACTGTTGAAAAAACCTATGTGCGCTTGGCCGGACTGCACCAGCAACCTCCGTATACTAGTGACGCGCCCTTACCAATTGAGCTAAACAAGCCAGGGCTGTTAAAGGAGCGATAGATTTTATCTGTAGGTGTTAGGTCCGAAGGGTGTCCATCGCTTTCTAGCGGATAGCATCAGCACGGTATATGTTTACATATACATTTAAGGATTTGTTTTGAAATTTGAACTAATTAGTTCTCCAGGAAAACAAGGAGAACTTTATAATTCTTTTCCTGGAGATGAGCAGCGCAAAAACGGTGAAAAAAAATCATGTGATGCTGGCCGGACTCGGAAACCAGCAACCTCCGTATTACTAGTGAGCTGCCCCTTACCAATTGAGCTAACAAGCCAGGGTTGGTAAGGAGTGATAGATCGTCTCTGAGGTGTTATGTCGCGAGAAGGTTCCATCGCTTTCCTAGCGATAGCATCAGAACGGTATATTTTAAATATACAATTTATATAGTTGTTTCCGAATGTTGAACTACTTAAAGGGGAACAAACCCTAAATATCGAATCAAGCATTATGTTTAAATCCTAATGAACCGTTCAAATAGAAAGTAGATTTCAGTGTCCTCAAACCTTTCCTTCTAAATAAATAAAAGTAATAATCCAGTGTTCATAGGTGAATCCATTTTGGACTTTCAATGGGCCATTCTCCGATAAAGTGTTCAAAAACCGATTTTTGTGTCGCTCACGTCATCCGGTTTAAAGCTTTTTGCTCGTAAATTATGCTTATTAATTTAAATTATACTTAAGAGTTTGCTTTCAAAAGTATCTGGACTAGAAGTTGTAACCAGGCAAGAAAGTATCAAGCAATACGGCTGATGATGCATAATTCTTGTTTTTCGCCATGTCCCGCCAGCCCAATCCATTCTTTTAAATGTGTCCCTCTTGTTACACAAGAGCGCAGATCACAGTAACATGACATTTTTTATCAGCCTCTTTTATTGTCCTAATTATCATAAAATTCAAAACACAATAATCTTGGATTATTAAGTTTTCGTAGAGTTCTCTGAGAGCATTCGCCAATATCACAGACAGATACGTTACCATAAGTCGAAATTATACCAAATTGCCAAAAATAATGGTAGAAGAATGTTCCAATACGATAAATTCAAGCAATTCAATGTATTTATACATGTTTTGCATAGAAATCTGGTTTTTAAGTACAATTTTCCAGGTTCCAGGCTCTGCTAATTAAAGAAATCTCCCATGTTACGTTCATACCCGCGACAATTACGTTACCTACCTATCGCAGCGCTCTGCTAACACACCGTGACAACATGAAAGTCCGATAGTCACACCATGCTTTAGTATATTTTTAACTGATAAGAATTTAAGATGATAGTTCGTGTAAAGCATGTATTTTATAAGAACGCACGATTACGAAAAAGGCGACAGATACGTTACATCAGATACGTTACTTAAGTTTAACGTTAGGCAATATACTACAAATCGGATCTTTTTTTTAAGATCACCTATGCATTGTTCCCGTGTTTGAGAAGATTAAAGTTTACGGATTTTTAAATGATTTTCCGGAATTTCTTTAATGTTTGATAGTTTGGTCATTTTGGAGACCAAACCTGAACTTTAACGGAGAATGGCCCTTTGGATGACGTAGCCTGTGCCCACCAAAGAGTGCCGCAAATCAATCATGCAGGGTCCTACACATGAAGCACATAATAACATCAAAACATCTATTCTTAGTGATGAATGGCGCGGCTATTCAAAACATTCCACGTGCATTTCATTGGCAGGGAATCAATTGTTAAAAGATAGATGCACATTCCAATTTGGTGTGTATGGACCCGATATCTTACCGGATTATAAAGTCAGTCAAATAGAAAATCATCTACTTCCCGTGAAAAGTGAATGGTCCAATGAATGGCAGAAATACGTTTTCAACCAGGTTTTTTTTTTTTTTTGCTAATACACAGTATAGAACTAATACGGGCACTGGGTTCAAAGAAATTAATCCTACTTATTAGCCAATTTAGCTTGAGCAAACGCATGTGTCTTTATATAACATCTGTATATAATTATGCTTTCTTAATACACATGGAACTTGATGTATTGAATAGCCGCAATTCACCGCCACAAAGAAATGCTTTAGGTTTACATGTATTCCAATGTAGAGCACCTGTATGACTGTTTCACCGGCACTCTTTGGTGGGCCCGGGCTACGTCATCCAAAGTCAAAATGGATATGCACCCATGAACACTGAATTAATACTTTTATTTTTAGAGGGAATAGGTTTGAGCGACTGAAATTACTTCTATTCGAACGGTCATATATGTATATAACCATATGCTAATCGAATATTTAGGGTTTTGTTCCCCTTTAATTCTCCAGGCAGACAAGGATGAATATTTTATTAATCTTTTCCAGGAGATGGCCAGCGCACACAACTGTTGGAAACAAAACCCATGTGCGCTTGGCCGGACTCGAACCAGGAAACTACGTATTACTAGTGACGCCGCCCTTGCCAATTGAGCTAACAAGCCAGGGTTGGTAGAGGAGGGATAGATATTATCTATAGGTGTTAGGTCCGAAGTGTGTCCATCGCTTTCCTAGCGGATAGCATCAGAACGGTATTGTGTGGATAAGCATATCCAACACCTTCAATACAATTTATAGCCAACTAGAAGTGAACTTGGCTTGGCTTTCTAGATATAGGCCTACATGTAGCATTAACTTGTTCCATGACTGACTTTGTTGAATGATTTATACTTTGTTTTAATTTCAATTAACTTACATGCGAGTTGCATTTATTTTAGTGTTGTTTTCCAAGTTCACTTCTAGTTGGCTAACAGGCACTTATTGCCAATGATGGGCATAAAAGATAAATTGCCGATTAAGACATGTGGTTTCATTACCTGAACATTATTTCTTTTATAAGCGTTGTCATTTCAAGAAAATCAATCGTATGTCTAACAACGAGAGATAATATCCGTATGGTTTAGTCCTAAGTTCAGTTATGTTTCGTCATAGCCGTGCACTGATCGCATCCGATCGTAAAACAAGTTAGTTGCATGTGTGGTTATATACACCTGGCACAAAAAGTATCTCGGCTCGGCATGTTTTTCGATCAGTATTGTGTCAAAGTCAGACTATTTTGAAAGTTTTCGTAATATACATTTTGTTGCCTAGGTCTTGCTCTTTCATTTAACACCTCGCTTGTAAAAAAACGTGCAAAAATGGCTGAGGTAGAGTGCCCGAAAGACGCAAACCTCCAAATCAAAAGTTGCAGTTTGGATTTTTCAATGGTCACTGTGTGGTACAACGCAATAATACGTGCGTATTGATTTTACACAGAGAGGTTTTCCCGACTGAATGAACGAGAAAGCCTACTTGCAATATTGATTGTGGTACACGTGTTCGTGTCCCAGTACACTGCAATGCCCATTGAAAAATCCAAAAACTGCAACTTTTGGTTTTGGTTTGGGTTTTTTGCATCTTTCGGGCGTTCTATCTCGGCCATTTCTGCACGCTTTTTTACAAGCCAGGTATTAAATGAAAGAGCAATACCTAGACAATAAAATGTATATTTCGAAAACTTTCAAAATGGTCTGACTTTGACACAATACTGATCGAAAAACATGCCGAGATACTTTTTGTGCCAGGTGTATATAATTATACATCAATCAATACACGCACGTGAATTTCATAAAACAGAGACTGCATAAGCATGATAAGCTATAATAAAAGTATGCGCGCGTCGTCACGCTCAATCACATTAAAGCTCTTTTGGTTTTTGAAATTCTATACAATTCCAAATATAATGAAATATTAAGAATTATCGGGGCAATTTATACCCCGGTGTGTACTTCTAAATAATTGGACCTTCATTCATAAACTGCAGGAGTCGTTTGAAGTCTGCCGCCGTACTACGTTAACTAATGGAAAAAATCATTTATCGGCCATAACTTAGCCAATCGGCAATCATCACGTGACCTCACTGCTGAAACACATTTTCTTGCTCTTAGATGCAGAGGAAGGAAAGTGGCGGTCGACGGTCAGTCGTAAACCCGAGGAATCGCCCGGCCTGACTGGTCGAGCCGATGAATACGATGAATCTGATGTCTAAAGCCCCTACCTTGAGATCGCGTTTGTCTCGGAGTCTCGTTTTCATTGCTGATTGGTTTTTAACGTTTTCGTTTGAGAAGAATGTAATTATGTCGGCTTTTTTCTTTAGTCCCTATCGGTGGCTTTTTATCAAGTTGACTTGAAATAGACGATGATTAACAACAGTAGGGGATTCGAAATTAATTTCCTGCTGAAATAGACGCGCTGATCCGAGCATTTTTACAAAAAAAATGGACCGGCATGAAGTGATGTTGAAAATACCGAAACAAAAAAGGAAGCCAACAAGGGGACAACCACCGTCTACTGACAGATGCTCGATGATTGGCTAAACCAAAGCAAAAAAAAAAAAAAAAAAAAAAAACACAAAAAAACAAAAAAAAAAAACAAAACAAAAAACAAAACAAAATAGCAACACTGTGTCGAGATAACGGATTATTGTTACCGCAGGATGGTTACCATTAAATCGATTATAGATCAGTTAACATGTTACGTTCTGAGTCGGTCACCGTGACCGACCCGGAAGTAGCTGTTTGCAGGCAATCCAATTAGAGGTCACTCTATGCCGCGTATAGTAGATCGGGTGAGTTTAATTTATTATCGTATAACCACGCTTTGAATTTCACCATAAATATTGTTCTAAAGTAATAAATTATATGTACTGCCCTGCATAATCAACATGCAGGACAGGTTGCGTGGCGTCGTTTGCGCTAATAGAAAGACTCCAAAAGGCGCAAATAGCGGTTGAAATGAAAATCGACGCTTTTTTACCATTTTATAAAGAAGCATATTATAGCGATTGTAAATCTGCCAAAAGTTTGAATGGATATTAGGGTGTTTGTACTAAACAAATATACAGGGTGATACGACAAAAGTACATAAAAATTAACATTTCTTTTTAAAACACTGCATTATTTCCAGACATTTGAAAATGAAAAAATTTATATTCATATTTGGAATGTACTAATAAATCCCTTTCAGGCAATGTGTTACATTTTGTCCCTTAAAAGATAAATTTTGAGCTAAATCACATTCATTATTACATGTTTGTGTAAAGGTATCATCTTGTATACATAAATGTACTTAGTGCAACAAAAATATAGAGGGTGGTCAAAAATGCGCTGATATCAACCTCCTTGGGGCACTTACCTGTTATGTGACCTTTGAAAATCAACTAGGCTGAATAATTATTAAATAACAAATGTGTTTGATTTCTAATCTAAAACATCAAACAAATAATGGGCGAAACAGTTTTGTAAAATGTAAACAAGATATTAACCCATATACAGGTTTGAAGGTTATAACAATGGATCTATAAGGCTATTCTTATTGTTTTCACACTCACTTTATCCATATATATGAGGTAATGACAATATAATTGCCTAATTGCATAATTAACAGCAATATTCAAAAATAGTTGTAATCGATAAATAACATGTGAAAACTAATCTCACTGTTTGGTAAAATGCATGCATGTGCACTTGCGCCCCAATGAAAAATGTACATACCCCCTTACGCTCCCACCTCCACCCTGACTAATTAACTTTAAGGCGTAGAGGTTAATTCACCTAGACTTTTGATTGTTTTAATCTTAATATTTAACATCGACATATAATTTCTCTTCCAAACTAGGACAAAAAACATGGCTTTTATTGGATTGGTGTCCAAAACCATTTTTAAAAACTTTTTTTGGTACTGTAAAAACATGACAAGTGTTAGCAGCCGTGAGCTTCTAGGAATGAAGGTTAAAACAAGACAAAAGTAGAAGAAACACAAAAAGGCAGAAGTATGCAGGCTCAATGCTGACGCATAACCCCCGCACCGCGCCGCAAGTGGCTGAGCCTTCCTAAAACTAATACGGGGATTCCGTTGGTCATACAAGTCCACGGTAAGGTATTTAGCCGGCTGCGCTTTGTTTTCAGTTTTTAGACTGATGGAACCCATCTTTTTCACGTTCATGCGGGGACGGGGGGGACAATTGAATATTAATTATTAAAGAACAATATACAGATGTTGACTCTTAAAAATTAAAAAGGAATTTAGTATGGGAAGAAATAACAGCCAATTGGTGGAAAAAATAAAGATTTCATGACGTCACGGGCATTTGAGTGGTTTATATTTTGCCTTCGGGGGACCCATTCAGGATAAAAAATGACGCTACGTATCCCTAACATTGGAAAAAAAAAAAAACAATCGATTATAGTCATTCGTACGTCGTTTTTTGAATCAGTAGGGAAAAAGGTAAATTTTGTACTGTTTAGACATAATAAACGGTTTTGTCTTTTGGAAAAAAAAAAATAATAGCCTTTGGGCCAGAGGGTCATGTACAGACTTGATTTAACATAGTCGGATGATTATATATATCGGTCGACCCACGAAGAGCAAAACTGAATACCTGATGCCGACACGTGACCTGGGTACTGAACACGTGACACCAACTATTCAATCTCGTTACCGTTTTATAACTACATATACGGGCCCCCCCCCCCCCAAGCAGCAAGCATCTGTATCTCCGTTGTCACGGCGTAATCGATCAAGATGTAAGACTATACATGTGGTTTCTTTAGTAACGGGAGAAGGGTAGGACACGATCTTGCCGATTTGGGCATTGGGGATTTCCAAAGTAATTTGTGAAAACTGCTACATGCATTATATAAGGGGGTGCAAAAAGTTGTTCTTTCCTCGGAGCAAAACATGCCAAGTTCACATAGATACCTACAAGACTTTCACCATTTCCTCGGAGCGGCGCCGCCTCCCAGCAGCTCCTGCATTTTTTTGCCACCCCTGATGCATTTACTATGGCAGTATCGGTCCCTCATGACATTAACAAATCATCTCTTAAACTTTGTCAAAAGATCTTAGTACAAATATCATGATAACTTAAGAAAAAATATTGGTTTTCAAAATCCGTCGGGGTTAGTGATTAACCCGCTGCAAATAGTGTATTTCCCAAGAACGTTCATTAGATTAATCTTTCGTGGCCTTAAATTCACATTCAATCATGCTTCGTTACATGACCACCGGTGCATAACTCAAAACTCCAGAAACTTCCCCTGCAAAAGTAATCTCTATCACACTTAATACCCTTGAACATACCCCCCATGGCTACAGAGCTATGCGCTCTGAGCCATGCGCCACCGATCCACTCTAATATCAAAACAGCCCAATTATAATTATTATACACCCCCCAACCATTCACTCCTGTATGCAGGTAATGTAAGGATATGAGCAACGAAACCCTGGGTCCTAGGAGCACGAGTGATCAGCTGTAGTCTAACGATGGGAGCTCTCATTTGGATGCTTTACAGTACTTTTTAAATATATTTTGGGGATGTTGGACCTGGATCCTTCTCATTAACTTTCTACTCAGACAGATATGATGATAGGCCTCAATACATTTTTGGTATTATTTTTTCGTGGCAGTTTTTCTCATTATAACCCCCCAAAGCCTAGGCCTAGCTAATCTTTGGTCTTGCCCGGTGGGTAGGCCTATCACCTAATCAGCCTACTAGGAGTAGAGGCGAGGACGCTATAAGGAAATAACAATGTCACTGGTATGTATTTTGACCAATTAGTGACATATATCTATGTATCGTTTAAAAACGAATATTGGACTGTCTATATCGGGGTATGAATGGAGATTATCGCTTCCCCCTCGTTGACCTAGCATACCTAGCCTACATCTATGTAGCCCTTATCTACCGGGCCTACTATCTTTTAGGCCCTAGCATCTATGTAGGCCTTACATACCTGGCCTACTATCACCCGAAGCGCAGCCTCAGGGTGATAGTAGACCAGGGGCCCGTTTCAAAAAGATTTATGATCGATTGATCAAGCGTAACTCGACTCACGCTTCCAGTTTTAACTACAATCAAGTCAACTTACCTTGATCTAGTTAACGCTCTGTAAATCCATCTTACATGATCGTAAGTCTTTGTGAAAACGGGCCCCTGGTATGCTAGGTCAACTCGGGACGATCAAATTCCACCATCAACCCTCTGACCAATCATATTTGTTTAATATTTTCAGAGTGGCGATTTGGGACAGTACATTCTGTGGGAACTGGAAGTAAGCATGTCCAACATGAACCTTAGCCTACAATGTCCACATACTATCCAGCTTGTACCTGTGAGTTTGTTGCGGTCAGAACCTGTCCAACTTGTGGAGACACACCCAGGCACCCTTCACTGCACTCTTGTCATTTGGCTTCTACCCTTCTACCACCCCGCTTGAACCAGGCAACGGATTGAAACAAAACTTTGAGTTAGGAACTTGGTAAAAGGAGCACTTCTTCACTAACCCGATTATTAAAAGCTCAAAGGGATCTGTAAGGCGTTTTTAGAGACTCGTGCGTCAAATATGCTTGAGTGTGGATGAGGCCATCTTCGGTTCTACCTCCCACACAACTCCCCAATAGCACGCTATTTGGCCCAACAATGGTTCCCCTCGTAATCGTGGCATCGGCATCACGCGCTAACGTATAGTGGGCCACTATTGGTTTTCCATTGCAAATTTGATTATCGTGCTTCATACGGCATCCTTTACATGGTCCTAATATGGTGGCGCATCATATTGGCAATCGAACAACAGCCATCTAGAGCCAATTATTGGGATCACGTTGGCCCAATATTGGCTTTAAGTATGGGCTAATGTTTGCCCTAAATAGCAAGGGTGAGAAAACACAAACATACAGACATCACGCTAAAATATCTCTCAAGGAACGATTGTTGATCAGAACACCATATTTCAAAAATATTATCCTAGACTAATAAACCAATTTTAATAAAAAATAAAACGATTTGCCTAGCTCCAATTATTTAATTTAATTAGCAGTGGAAAATATCCTTTATCTTGAAAATACAAAAATTGCTTGACATAGCCCAATATTGGTTTTCAATATCGATTACCAAGAATTGGCCCAATATTGTCCAACCATTTGGCCCGGGTCCCATATTGGTCCAATGTTGGCCCGTTGACATATAGGGAACCGATAACTGTAGACCATCGGTCGATATTGAGTAAATATTGGCCTATAATTGGCCCAATATCTCCATGTTATCTGGGTAAGAATCTAACTCATAAGGCTGTTTTCAGCAGTCGCTCCAAGTACTCTCTGCGATTGTTTTCAATAAATATTTAACAGTTAAACATTTCGTTCCATCTTAACCGATAAATATCTTGAACAACAAAAAGTTCGCGAAAACTTCCCCAATGCTGGATTGACACGCGTGTCACACTGTTTACTATGCTGGGGCAGTGACCCCGAGCTAGTGACATCGAAATGCCCGTGTGGCTGCGCGCCCGCATGATTTACAATTGATGTCTGACGGTCAGATTTACTGGTCCTAGTATTTCATTCATTCTATAAGCATTCTTCTTACCAAGCATCTTAAGAAGTTTTTAATGCGGAAAGTGCAATATAAACAGAACACTTATTACCTATTGAATCTATAACTTGTTGATTGCTCTCCGTCTTACCAATTCTTTTTGTTTGTAACACATGGAAGAAAAAAGAATGAAGCACATCGACTTCCACCATCCGATTTTAATCGTTTAGTCCTTCACCTCACCGCACAAAAGGAGGGATCTCAACAGCGACCTTTTGATCGTAAATCCCTATGGCCGCAATCGATGATCGACGAGCAATCATTACTGGAGAATGTTTTTGAAAACTCTATATCGACCGTAAGTGGAAAGTATAGTGCAATATTACAACATGTTCCCGTTGTCTCCGTGGGTGCATTTGTTACTGTTTTCGTTAAATACGCATAGTTGTACATCGTTATGCTTCACTGTAGGGCCCAAGACTGACCAGTGTGCAAATCAAAGACCAAAGCCATTTTTTTTTTGCTGATATATGTTTCCCACATACATATAATACACCATTAATACACCATTACAAATAATAACCCGTTATTTTGTGAAAACAGACAATTTCATTGAGTAGACGTTGCTAAACCGTTACGGTACAAAGTCCTCTGGAAATGCGTGTATTTTGCAACACCCGTTTAAAAATACAGTATGTCCACAACTTCAAGCTTTTTTGTTAAATATAGGTAATTTGGATCTTCTAGCGTAGATATCACCACATAAATAAGTTTTCAACAAGTTTGAATGTAAGCACAAGGTTCATTTGACTTGGGATATTTCAAGTAGCGATGGTCTACCTAGCTCCAGGAGTTGTCGACAAGAGCCGAGCTACTAGCAGTCCAACCCGGATCGTCTAGGAGGCCAAGCATTGGCTGGCCGCTGGATATCTTTATCTAGCTTGAAATTCTTGGTGACGCGATATTCAAATACGGGAAGTTGGGCTTTTTCCATGCCACATCTTATCTTCTTTTATATGGCCCTTTTCATGCCCTGACAGTCTGTAACATATTACATTTATACATTATACCTCAAAAGCCTGACCTCTCGTCTTTTTCACTTGCATTATCGATGACAATGAAGACTACCACTACACTGTATAATTGCTCGGATTTTGTAAGTCACCCCTTTTCCTTTTTCCTTCCAATGGATTTACACCGTGTCCGACGAAAAAAAACACAAAAGTGCAGTAACAAATACAAATGGACAAAGGAAGAACGCATGACAAAATAAACACTGAAAAGACAAAGTCGGCAAATGAAATGCTTGTTGACAAGAACTTAAAAGCGTCTGACACTGTAGTCACTAACGGACAGCAATTGGTAGCATCCGCTAAAAATCCTACTCCCAGAATGATTGATTGTCTTCGGGATCCTAAAGATCCAAGCAACGGGATTTGTAAAAACAGTCTTGCAAGGCAAACAAGGAAATTGGATTAGTTCATATTCAGGGGCGGATCCAGGCAAAGGTTCTCAATAGGGGGGGGGCGCCGTCACTATTCTTTAAAATGTTCCGGCTCGCTTCGCTCGCCGGTAGGAACCCAATTTTCTTTTTTTTGGTTCACTCGGGTTGCTAGAATTCCTGAGAGCGGGGGGGGGGGGAGTGTAGTTGTGGTGGGGGTGGTGGGGGGTTAGTGTTGGGTGGTTGGGGTGGTTCTATGTATTTTGTTTTCGACTCATTTGTTTCCTTTTTTTTGTTTGTATTCTTTTTTTGTTTTGTTGCTTGTTGTTTGTGTCGTGGTTTGTTTTTTTTCGTCGTCTTTAGTTTGCGGTTGGGGGACCTCTTTTTGCTTTGGTCGGATTTGTTGTGTGGGATATTTGGCCTCCGGTGTGTAGATGTGTAGGGTTGTTTTTGTTTTTTCGTTATTCGTTGCTTTTTTAGCCGGGGTGGTGGGGGGGTGTGCGCGTCCCCACGCTCTCTCTTTTTATCGTTTTTCCCGCCCCACCCCCACCCCCCCCCCACGACCCGTAACCCCCCTGCTCTTCAGCCTTTCCCCCCGCGCTACCCCACACATTGTGTCTCCCGCCATCGCTGCGCGCCGCACCCTTTTCCCCACTTGTGTCGGCAGGGCGCCCCCAAAGAGTCGATTTTCCTCAGCTCACGGTCGCCCGTCGCTTGCGCCCCCCGCCTTTTCTACATCTACACGGCGCCCGGCTGCCCTTTGGTTTCAAAAATAGGGGGGGGGGGCGCGCGCCGGGTGTGCCCCCCCCCCCCCCCATACTCCCCTATGATATTGTCTTGATTTTGTTTCACGGCACTGTTTCCATGCTGTTCACATGTTAATTTTTGCGGTAAGAATCTGTTCTAAACTTGTGAGACACCCCAGGCTCTCCTTCACCGCACTCTTGTCATTTGGCATTCTACCCCGCGTGAACCAGGGCACGGATGAAACAAAACTTTGAGTTAGGAACTTGGAAAAGAAGCACTTCTCACATAACCCGATTAATTAAAAGCATCAAGGAATCTGTAATGCGTTTTAGACTCGTGCGTAAATAGGCTTGATGTGTGGATGAGGCCATCTTCTTTCGTTATCCTCCCACACTAAGCCAGATAGCACGCATATATTGGCCCAATAATGGTTCCCCATCGGTAATCTGGCATCGGCATCACTTGCTACGTCGTATCTTGGGCCACTATTGGTTTTCCATTGCAATGTGTGTATTTCGGGCTTCATATCGCAATCCTTTAATTGTCTAATAGCGCATCATATTGTCAATCGACAACAGCCAATATAGAGCCAATTTTTGGGATAACGTTGGCCCAATAGGCTTAAGGCTATTGTTTTTTGCCTAAAAATAGCCGGTGAGAAACAATAAAAACAATACAGAAATACGCTAAAGTCTCTCAAGGACGATTGTTTTGATCAAACACATATTTCAAAAATATTATACTATCTAATACCATTTCAATAAAAAAAACTATTTGACTAGCTCAAATTATTTAATTTAATTAAGCAGGGTGAAAATATATTTATTTTGCCATAAAAAATATTGATAATTCCCCATATTGGTTCAATCTCTAATACCAAGAATTGGCCCAATTTGGTGCCAACATTGGCCCGGGCCCAAATTGGTCCAATGTGGGCCTTGAGCAAATAAATTGGACCGATAACTGTATCCAATACTGGTCCGATATTGAGTAAAATTGGGCCTATATGGCCCATACTCCATGTTAGCTGGGTAAATCTAACTCATAGCTGTTTTCAGTCGCTCCAATTACTTCTCTTGCGATTGTTTTCAGATAAATTTTTAACATTTAACATTTCGTTCCATCTTAACCGATAATATCTTGGAATAAAAAGTTCGCGAACACTTCCACACAGTGCTGAGATTACACGCGTGTCAAGCACTGTGTACCATGTGGGCAGTGACCCTAGCTAGTGACATCGCATGCCCGTGGTGGGCTGCGCGCTCATCCCCGGGGGTCTATACAATTGATGCTGACGTCAAATGTTAACTGGTCATATTTAATTTCTATAGCATTTCTTCTTAAACAAGCATCTTAAAGAAGTTATTAATGCCGGGAAATTGCAATATAACAGAAACACCTTATTTACCTAAATTGAATCTATAACTTGTTTATTCTCGTCTTACCAGTCTTTTTTGTTTGTAACACATGAGAAAAAGAAGGAAGCACATCGGCTTCCACCATCCGATTTTATCTGTTTTCCATTCACCCGCACAAAAGGAAGGGATTCAAGCGACCGTTTGATCGTAATCCCTATGCGCAATCGATGATCGACGAGCAATCATTACTGGAGAATTTCTTGAAAACTCTATATACGAACACGAAAAGTGTCAAAAGTATATTGCATATTAATCACATCAGTTCCCGCTGACTCCGGTGTGCATTTGTTTGCTGTTTTCGTTAATACGCAGTGTTTGTATCGTTTGCGTTTCAGCTGTATGGCCCAAGACTGACCAGGGTGAAAATCACAGAACCAAAGCAATTTTTTTTTTTGCTGATATCTGTTCACACATACATATAAGTAAACATTTAATAGCAACATTAAAAATATTCACCCTTTATGTTCGAAAACAGACAATTTCATTGTGACGTTGCTAACCGTTACTGTACAATCTATTGGAAAAGACGTGTAATTTTGCAACACCGTTAAAATAACAGGATTCCTAAAACTTCAAGCTTTTTGTTAAATCTATGTAATTTGGATCTTTAGAGTAGATTATCAACATACAATAAGTTTCAACAGTTTGATGTAGCACAATGGTGTCATTTGAATTTGGATATTTCAAGTACGAGGGTCTACATAGCTTCCAGGAGTTGTCCCGACGCCTGAGCGTGTAGCTAGCAGTCCAACCGGAGCTTCTAGGAGGCTAAGCATTTGGCTGACACGCTGGAGATCTTATCTAGCTTGAAATTCTTGGGGACAGCGATATCACAGTACTGAAGGTGGGCCTTTGCCATGCAACACTTTAAATCTCTTTATGTCCTTTTATGCACTGAGTCTGACCTATTACAGTCATACATGTATACCTCATAAGCCTGAACTCTCTTCTTTTCAATTGCATTTCCGAATGACACATGAAGCTACCACTACACTGGTATAATTGCTCGGTAATTTTGGTAAGCACACCCTTGTTCCTTTTTTCCATCGCAATGATTTACACAGTGTCCGACAAAAAAAACCAAAAGTGCAGTAACAAAGTAACAAATTGACACGGAAAGAAAGCATGACAAAATACCACGAAAAGAGAAGTCGGGCAAATAATTTCTTTTGACAAGATACTTAAAGCGTTCGACACTTGTAGCACTACGACCGCAATTGGTAGCACCGCTAAAAAGTCCCTACTCCCAGAATGATTGATTGTCTCGTGATCTAAAGATCCAAGAAGGGATTTGTGAAAAAACAGTCTTGCAAGGCAAACAAGGAAATTGGATTAGTTCATATTCAGGGGCGGATCCAGGAATTTTTCAATAGGGGGGGGGGGGCGCCCGTCACTATTCGCTTTTAAAATTTTCGCGGCTCGCTTCGCTCGCCGGGTAGAACCCAATTTCTTTTTTTTTTTTTTGTTTCACTCGGGTTCTAAATTCCTGAGAGCGGGGGGGGGGGGGGGGGGTGAGTCCCAACGCCTATATTTTATATTTTTTTCAAGCACCACAATTTTCAATTTTAAAAAAAAAAAGAAGATTACCCCCCTGCTCTCAGAATTTCAAACAGAGTAAAAACGAATTGTGTCTACCCGGCAAGCGCTGCGAGCCGGAAAGATTTTACAAATTGTGTCGGCAAGGGCGCCCACAAAAGTTCATTTTCTAGATATACAGCAGGGCGCCCGTCGCCCTGTGCGGCAAACGGCATTTTTCTACATCTACAAGACGCCCGGCGCCCTTTGGTTTTCAAAAAATAGGGGGGGGGGCGCGCGCCGGGTGTGCCCCCCCCCCCCCCATAATCCGCCTATGATATTGTGCTGATTTGTTTCATACAGGCACTGTTTACCATGCAGTCCACTGACTCGTCAGATAGACTACGATCATCTGAGGTGGCTATCCCTCAAGAACAACCTAGGAAGCAACACACTCTGGAAGAGTTTGCCATTGATCACTTTAGCATGTGTAGGTATGTTAACATAGAGAGAGAAACGTATTCAGAAAAAGGATGGTTGGAAAAGAGGGTGTTCTATATCTGAGACATCAACATTAATGAAGATAATTGACTTCAACTATCAAGAGCAGAGTAAAGCTCATGATATACTTCCATTCGTTGCAGCGATTTCTCTGCTCGTGAGCATGCGTAACACTTGATCTTACGGTAAAAATTTGGTATTGTGCGCGTCAATCGCTTCGCTGCGACTGGAAGTATATCATGGGCTTAATAAATACGGAATCCTGTCACTGCATGCATTGTGCATGCCCTATTATTATTTTATCATATTTACAACAGTTATAAATGTATTTCTAGGTATAGTAACTCAAAAGTAAACATATTCTTAGCAAATCTGTGAAAAATTTTAACGAAGCTGATTTTCAACTGATTTTGGTAGGTAAAGGTAATTCGCACCAGTTGTTGCCAAAGCAGGTAATTTTTAATTTCTCCCCTGTACAACTGAAAATGATCCTTTGTATTGAATTTTGCTGTTTTTAGCCAATAACTCCAAAACTTTCAGCCGCAGATAGCACAAACTAAACCCTTTTTGGAATCCTTGATAAACGATTAACTTGCAACTTTTCATTGATTGGATCAATTTCAAAATTTGCCCCCTTGTTATGGACTCTTTGACTCCCGAAAAACCATTTTCCCCACCCCCTACGATAACTCACTTTTTTTGGTAAATGTTTGACACCCATACCTACCAGAAATACGTTGAAATCAGCTTCTTTAATATTTGTTCCCCAGATAACTACTTTAGGGGTACTAGTAGGTAAATGAATATAGAGGTATGTGGAGGAAGCGCTCGCTGGAAATGGATGACAGGGAATTGGCCACTGGAACCTTTCAAACGCACTCCGCCCATTGACCCCCATTTATTACGTTTTTTCCCGTCCCGCGCAACATGTTTGTGAGGGCCTATGTGATGCTGATGATGCCTATCTGGATGTCTGGATGGATTTCGATGTCTACACGGTCACTGAACCGAATAGTCATTGAACTTCTAACTTTGCATGGTGATAGAGCTATGAGTCATGTGCTGAATATTTTTTGGACAAGTTATAATATTAATGAGCTATTTGCATATTTTCAAGAAATTCATTAATCCACTCTACCGACTTAAACCGAAAAGTCAATGAACTTTTAACGTGGCACGGTGATAGAATGAAAAAATGAGATCATGTGCTGAATACTTTTGGACGATTATTAATATTGATGAGCTCATTGCATATTTTCATAAAATGTGATTAAACCACAGTGTGGGGGCCATTTAATTACGCACCGCGGATTCTTGTCTGTAAAATGAACATTAGGATTTTACAGCTTTAGCTAACTCATGATACCAAGGACAGACCGTCCGTCTGTGAAAAAAATGTAACATTTGGCCATATCTTTTTTTAGATGAGCTGAAGTTATGTGGGCGTAGCCTGTGTTACAGACCTTGTACTGTTAGTACTCTACGGGAATAATAAACTACGGCATGCTATCAACTAAGGGACCAACACTTGGTAACAAGGTCTGTGAACTTCAGCCGAATTTTCCTCCGAAATAGCCCTGATGTCATAGACTCATGTCTAGTTTTTCCTGGTCGAGTGAAAAATATTCCCCTCCCTCTGACTCCCATATTAGGAATGCTTATTTTCCCGCTATTTTCACTAGCCAATCATAGTGACAATTCATGAGGTCATCATTTTTTATTGTCACCGATCGTGTGCGCCTCTTGACACCCGAAGCCATCACCAACAGATGCAGTATGGTGGATTATACCACCATATGCTATTATGGGCATCGCTCCACGTCTCAAACATGGCTGAGTTTCATGCGCCTGTATATCAGTTTACCCCGCTATAATGTCGAGTTACAGCGCCGCCTATCCATTTTGAACTCTAGGTGGCGAGTTTCATAAATCATGTCCAGAATAATTCATTCGAGTTTTAAAAAACTGGACCTGATTTTTTTTCAACATGTGCAACGGGAACATGATTTTTTTTCTCAACATGAGCAAAACTCTACATGATTTTTTTCTCAACATAGCAAATTCGACATGAGTTTTTTTCTCAACATGAGCAAACTCGACATGAATTTTTTTTTACACATACACCAAAAAAACCCCCCCCCTCCCATGTCGAGTTTTCCTCATGTTGAGAAAAACATGTCGAGATTTTTGAAACTGGACATGACTTTTAGTCAAACTCACCATATAGAGAGCAAAACTCGATGTATAGAGGGCAAACTGGACATTAGCGCTGTAAACGCGACATAATAACTCTGCACCTCACAGATGGCGAGGAACACTCGATACACAGCACGTGAAACTCGACCTGCCGGGAAAACTCGCCATGATTTGATACGTGGAGCGTAACACTGGACTGGATTTATGTCAAACTCACATATAGAGAGCAACACCTGATGTATAGAGGGCAAACTGGGGACAGATAGCGCTGTAAACTCGACATATAACGCTGCCACACTCGACATATGGCTATGAAAACTCGTACACACGCGTAACTCGACAAGCGCGGGAAAACTCGCCATGATTTGATCGTGGAGCGTGCCATATGCTAGACACTCCCTCGACCACACTGTGGTGATACGCTCACACACGAGGGGGCTTACAGTAGACACCCACACGTTTGGGATATCCCGTTCATTCATTACATGTGATCAGCTTTAATTCAAGATTTATTTAATTTCGACTGGAAACAACAATGGGACTGAAACCGCATTTTCTGTCAGAAATTTTCTTAAATTTACAGGACCGTTAGCAAATGAGCTAATGTTTCAACTTTTAGAGACTTATCTTTTGCTGGTCAAATGAACGCATTTTTTTGCCGGTATTTTTATCCTGAAAATTCACTGGACAACCTACAAATTTACAATTTCCTTTCAAAACCGGTTAATTACATGTACAAAAGATTATCACGTATTAATTGATGAGTGTTTTTAAAAATCAATACAGCATCTGGAGGATGCATTAAAACTTCCAGTACGGACACCGGGGGAAAATGAAATACCATATTTCAGTTCTTGGAGCTGTGTTTTAAAATTGTGCTTGCGAATGCCCCTATTTTCCTATACCTCCGTTTGTAATTGTAAATTCTGGGGATGTGCTTATATGACATGCGGATTTTTTTAAAGGTGTCGTGATATACTTTCTATTATGTAAACCGAGTGGACGGAAGAGTAAGTGATAAAATGGAGGACACAACACCTTTTTAAGAGCGTCAATTCACTACTCTCAAACAAGCGTGAAAGTTAATGGTCACTACTCCGGAAAGCTCCCGAGAAACGGGAACTGGTAAGGGAAAGCTAAAACGGGGTTGAAGGGGAACCTAGTGAGGCGAGGCGGATGTGAGAGGAAGGAGGCAAATGATGGGAAGGGAGGAGTGAAGGTAAAGATGCGGTAGCTATAGAGGTAATTGAACGCTTCTTCCTCCGTCCCCCTCTCGATCCCCCGTGCAGCATATTTTACAGGTGTGTGAGAAAAATGGATAACCGAAAAAGAGCCAACACGCCCCGGTAAAATTTTGCCCCCCCCGAAAACTGACCAATGTTACACCCTTGTGGCTATTAGTATACAATCTTGCAAGAGTTAGGGCATGGAGGGACTAGGAACGGAATTTCCCTGTAAACCCTCTGGTGCCACGTAAACCCCGTTGTGTAAAAGTAGTTTAACAACATAATGACCTACTGTTAAATTTGTACAAAAGTTCTAACAGTTTAAAACGACTTTTTACAGTTAGGATTCCCGACTGAGAGCTAAAACGATGTTTTCTAGAGCATTTTTAGCAGTGTACCAACTAGTGAGTAAGAAAAGAATAATTGTGATTTTTTACGAACACTTTCCCGTTGCTATTGTGCTATCAAAACCGTCATCCACTATTGGCAAAATTGTAATTCTCCCGGTTTGGAGAGTACTCAATGCACTTTATATATCTGAACATGGGCTGCAAGACACTTACTTTCAGGACTGATTTTGATCTCCACTTTTGAAGCCAATTTCATTCCAAAGACTACACTGTTCAATCACTTCATTTGCCATTGTCAAATACCTCAGGAAATCAAGCTCCATCGAAACCCTTGCTTTTGACGTAGCCGTTTTGAAACCCTGAAAATTGGCATACCTGATCAAAACTATATACAAAAATTTTTGCAAAGCACAAAAATAAAAATTTGGATGTTATAAACTAAAGGGAAAATTGCAAACAAATATAGTTTATTGAATCAAACGAACATTGAGTTTACATATTGTCCAATATTCCAAAAATAAAGTAAGACACCTTACCCCAAATATCGGCGGGCTTATTTTTGTGGAAAGAGATTCCCGCCTCATGCTTTCGCCATCTATCCCCTACATTCGTGCTTCTGCCAACTTAATTAAAATAAAGAGAAAAATATATTTATTTCTGATTTTGAGTTTAAAGACACTATCGTGATCCTCCAAAAAGACTAAAAATATTTTGCAAATTTGTAGGAGAGCTAAAAGTGGAAGGATAAGTCGTGTAATTCGGGGTAATAAGTTATTTTTTCCAACTGTAAATTGAGGAAAATGCTGAAACAGCAGGTTCAAGATATGAATCTCCCTTAAATTACATGTTGTAGTAATTGTCGTACATAGCCGATTTTGGTTTCTTATTTGACAGCTTTTGGTCTTATAACTTGTAGGGTAATATTATATACTTCTATTTGTTCCAGACATGCAAAATCCGATTTTTGATGATTTTTTTCGATTCTGATTTTTTAAATCACTGATATTGTCCTTTGTGAGGTGATTTATTCTAAGGACACCAAAACAAATATGGATGTGTTTTAACAAGGGATATTTAGTTTTCCTATTCCATAAAATTTGGCCTTTCCCCAACACCAACTCCATAGGTCTGACAGTGGGGGTACGGGCAGCCGATCTGGTGGGGGGGTTTCAATTCGTTTCCACCACGGGGCAAAAATCGTAAGTCATCCCGGTGATTTACGCCATGAGTCGAACTTGACGAAATGCCGCGCGTAGCGCGAGAAAATTCGCCTAATTTACTTTAATTTGCCAAATTTAGGTCTAAATTTCTCAAAAGCCTAAATGCATATTTTGGTCCATCGTCCCCGCTTTTTCGAGCCAAAGGGGGAAATTTGCCCCCCCCCCACTGGCGCAGAGTTTTTGTAATTCATTTAAATTCATTTAAAAACAGGATCTAAAGGGAGGAGGGAGCTTTTAAAAAACTCTGCAGAATGAACAGCGACAGTAGCCAAAGAAAAAAGTATTCGCAGAGTCGAACTGAGATGTGAATTTGGATTTGGAAAAATCACGGACCTATGAGATTTAAAAAAAATGGAGAAAGAGGTAGTGTATCTGAGGTGGGAAGGTAGTTGATTACAAATAGAAACTTATCCGGGTGAAAAAATGTGGCTTTATGAGACTGCGTTTTGCAAACCTGAGGAATAGGCAATCAGAGGAAGAACCAGTAGAGTGGGATTGCGCCCTCACTGGTGTTAAAGCAACAAACGGATCAATAGCGTGTCATTTAATGACCAAACATGAATTCTGTGAAATAGGTTTACCACTTATTTCTCTTCTATAGGAAGCGGCAAAAGATCAAGTCTAATCTCTGTAGCCCACCATGTCAGGTAGTGCAGAAGATACTTATAGCTCTCCTCTGAACCTTTCGATTCAACTTAGTCTAGTGGGTAGAAGGGGTGTGCGTGCACCCCCCTGAAATGAACTTCTAATCAATGTCACTATATCAGAAAAGAAAAAATGTGAAGGAAAGAGAAAACGATTAGCTATGTAAAAAAAATCCAAAAAGTGTCCAACATATCATTGTATGCAAATTTTGCAAAGAGTATCGCCAGTACAGAAAACTACAATTTTCGATATGATCTCAGCCAATACTGTGATATAAAATTAAAAATGAGGGTGGTGAACTGGCCTATGGTTCGAGGGTCAAAGATCAGATGGACCATTTTGAAGAAAAAATTACCAGATGTCCCCATGATTGACGCACGCGTAATATGCAAATTAGGGGTCGCCATTAGCTAAACAAATACAATTTTCGATATATCTCACCCAATACTGTTGATAATTAAACAAATGGAGGTGACTAGGCTAGGTTTGAGTGTCAAAGATCAGATGGAACCATTTTTAAAATTACCAGATGTCCCATGAGGACGAATATGCAATAGGGTCGCCAGTAGCTAAAAATACAATTTTCGATATACCTCAACCAATACGTTGATAACTAAACAAATAAGATGACTGGACCTAAGTTTTGAGGGTCAAAGATCAAGATGGAACCATTTTGAAAATTACTCAGATCTTGCCAGGATGACATAATATGCAATTTAGGGTCGCCATTAGCTAAAAATCCATATTTGGGGTATATCTTTGCCAATCTATTCCCATACTGCCGCACATAAGACCTAGCTATGTTTTTGATTGTCGAGGATACTTTAAAAGGTACTCAGAATTTATGTTCATGTGCAATGCGAGACTAAGATACTGTGTCGTTATAATGCCGAAAAGAAACCGTATAGGCCAGGACTCTACATCTCCAATGAACTCTCTTCCACATGCAAGTGTGATGCCAGATGCATCATGGTAATTCCCCCCAGTAAATTTTAAACAGGAACTGCAGGAAGAAAAATTCTTGGCCAAGACGTTTCTTAATCAATCCCAAAACAGATTATCAACATTTAGAATTACAAATCTGTACTCTTAAATTAACTTTTAAAAAGCCTTAAGCCTTTTCCTCTTTAATTCAATGTGTGCAATAATTAAAACTAATGTAACACTTAGAGTTGACATGTTGTGATCAAGCCAAAGAAACAGTCAGAAAACGTGAAGAAAAGGAGTCTTCGGTCTTCGACGCATCCGTCTGTGCTATCCATATTGTAGCATAACATCAAGGAGGCAAATAGAACTATGTTCGTATGCCAGCCGCCAACCAAAAGGCATTTGTTAGTCTTGTAGGAGATTGGATCTCATATCTCAAACAGAGTGAGATCTTGCTGTTTATCCTTTGTTACCCATGCTTTTGTGTGTGTGTGTTGAGTTTGGTTTCACCGACAAACGAGGACACATCCTTGACTTTTACCCCATAAACCGAGAACACACAAATTTTCAGGACGTTGCAGACAGTGCCATTGAGACGTAAAACTGTGTTTAAAACCCATACGTAGGGGGTCCGCAGTGTTAGGTCTACATCATGTCTGCACTTCCTCCGTGAAAAGTCAAATTTCTGTGTAAAAGTCCACGGTGAGTCGATTAACTGTCAGATGTGTGTGTCCTCAGTTCTGCTGTGAAAGGTCATGCTTGTACACATGTCCCGGTTTGTCGGTGAAAACGTTTGTTGTGGGGTGGGTGTTTGTGTGATAAGAACAAGCGAAAACTATCGCTCTGAACCTGCTGAATGCCTACAGACGGACCCAATGAAAAACCAATCTCCTTACAAGGTAGATCCACCACAAAAAGTTTCAGTTATTTTGGGCAATAACGTTTTCTGAAGCTATTTCACAAGCTTACACTCCTGAAAATTGACATGTGTCCAAGGTGTTGCTCTCCTTCGTCTCGATATTTTGCAGGCTTTCAACGAGTCCATAGACCCTCGTTTAATTTTCTTGGTGGGGAGTCCCAGTTGCAGAGATGAAGGCTCCTAATCCGGCACTGGCATCTTGCCTTGCGGCCAATAAACCTGATGAAAGCCTACAAAATATTCTTGCATAATTTATGGTATTTGTATTTAGATTGTCTCTCTTGTCATTCTCAAAAATGTTGTGAATGCTGAGCATTATAAGGAACCTTTTGCCAATGCGTTTGGAGTGAAATGGTGGGGAAATTTCTGGTGTGTTGCCCTTTCAAGCTAGCTGACCCTGCAACTTATTAATACCCCCGGCAGAATTTTTGTCTTATGGCAACACTGTTTGACAGTTGCTGCAGGGACATGAACTAGAGATTTTCAGTTTATCCAATTTTCCAAGTGGCAATGTGGATGTTGTCTTCTGTCATAATTTGAGGTCTATTTTGATGCCTATGTTGATTCTTTGACCAGGCCCTTGACCAGGGCTGTTTTAACTCAAAACAAACCATAACTTTCAGAGTGGCCAAACCGTTGCAGAATCATGTGAAATGCTTGCTTTGGAACATATCTGAGACTGATTTCCATTGTCTCTGCCTGCATGGTACAGGTCTTGCCCTAAGAGTTTAAACTTACGCTGTATCTCCAAGGTCATCTTTACAAGCATTTACCTTCAGAGAACCGGATATGGTCAGCAGGTATGAATTTCTCGGACACCAGCTCAATGTCGTCGACTGTGTTTGAGGGCCAGGAAGGTCTATGGACTCATGGAAAGCCTGCTGAATATTCTGAAGGAGAGCGACATCTTGACACTCGATCAGAGCCTATCATAGATTTTTTGTCTGACAACAGTTAGGTATCTGATCACACGACTGATAGCATGCCGATATGGGTGCTTATATGTCATTTTCTGTAAATGGCGATACAATTTGTATAATTTGCTCCAATATTGATACATGGGGATCTCTTTTTGATTTTGTTAACATAGCTTATCGTTTTCTACGCATTTTTTCGGATATATGACATTGATTAGAAGGTTTATTCATGGGGGTGCACGAACCCCCCTTCGACCCACTAGACTAAATATTGTTTAATGTAACACCCACAGGGACGAGCAATATTCCTAGATCACTCCTGACAAGGGCTGAGTAGAGAGTTTTAGCTACCATATCTGGTGCATCATATCCAATTGCACGTTTTTTATCATGGCCTAATTTTTTATTGCCCTTGCTAACAATTTTACTAGTGTGTTCATTCCAGGTAAGTTTTGAGGAGACTCAACACCAGACATAACTATTCATTTTATAATCCAACTTCATGAAATTCCGGGATCGAGTCATTGAAATAATCTGACATTTTGAGAATGAAATTTCAAATCCCATGTAATACTCCATCAAACATAGCATCAATATCATCTGAGGTATTGGCAGTCAACAGGTCGTAATACAGCAATAACAGGCAATTGCGTGAATGCTGGGCAAACTTGTGCATGTTCGTTGATATCTAAATAAAGAGAGGCCTAACAAATGGAGCCCTTTGGTACTCCTGACAGCAACCCGTCAGAAAAAGTACCTTCAAAACAACACGTTGTTTCCGATTGACAATACGAGAAGGTTGGAGGGATGCCAAATGATTTTAATTTGTGAACAATCCCCCCAAGGTATTAGAAACACTGTCAAGGTATATCATATCGACTTGCCCAGCACTGTCATTTGGGTACTAATATGAGAATTCCAATGAAAAACAGAAATAATTTGTAATAACAGTTGAGCCGTCCTTTAACAAAACCATGTTGCAATACTGGTCCTTAATATGAGGGAAAAGAACATTGAAATAGTAGACCTTTCCTTGTACTTTTAGCAAATACATAAAAGTGAATATGTCTGTAATTCTCCACCTTATGCTATCACCCTTTTTAAAACACAGTACCTACCTAGCACAAAGCCAATCCCTCGGCAACTCCCTGTACTAAGGGACTATTAAAAATAAAGCATAAGGTAAACAATCTGGTTAGCACATTCCTTGAGGACTTTTGAGAGATGCCATCAGGGACAATTCCTGTTGAATGTCAGATTCTTTAAAATTTCCAAAACATCAGAATCACTAAGATGTATATACCAAACATCTGTGGCTCAAATGATGAATATCGTTTAGGTTCACTAGCAGAGACAATTGCTGCTATAAAGATCTTGGGAGGGATCTGGATTTGGTTTTGCATCTAAACAAGTTCCAAAATCTCTTGGGGTTGGATGTAAGAGTGGCACCAAAGTTCTCAATATATTGATTGTATTGTAAGAATTAAATTCTGTAGCGAATTTTACTCATCTTACAAAGATTTCCCAGTGCTGCGGACGATCAATTTTTTTTTCGCGCCCGTCTCCAGTCTGTGACTTTTCTATTTTGAGATGCCAATACTCAACCATCAATCCCGCCAGGTGCATGAGAGTCACGGATTTTAACTTTCACAATGAAGGTATCCAAAACATTGGTGAAAGGTTGCTAAATGCAGTCCAGACCACATGTCACATTAAAATTGATGCCTGAAAACATTGCTGAAATTAAAATTAAACACAAAACGACTAACAACTTTTAATCCTTTTGAACTCTGGTCAATTGAAAACTCAAGCGGTGTTTGTGTGGATCAGTAGAACGGAATTCATTAGAGATGAACAAGTTAAAAAAATTTCTCAGGAGCAGCTGTGACAATAAGATCAAGAATGTATTATTTTTTCTTTCTAGATGGAATTTGGGTTTCATCTGATACATGACAAATTTCATGCAGAATCACCAAAGCTTGTTTCATCATCAGAGATGGTTATGAAGAACTGAGTCAACACAACCCTTGAATATTGTGGGGAGATTGAACGAATAAAAAATACTGTATTCTACACAAATGTTTCTACTTCAAACAAAAATCATATTCCTTTCGCAAACCTTGGTTGGAATTAACGTTTAGGTGACTAACCTTTTGTTTTGTCAATTTTTTAAGTAACATGGGAATACAAACAGAGATTCCATATCTCCTGAGTCAGCCTTTAACGCATAAATTGAAGAAAAAATAAAAAAACGGTAAAACTACTCTGGCTTGTGGGATCCTGCGCTCAATTCTCTTGACCTGGCTGGAGGAGTTGTGTCGTTCTGAATATTACCAAATAAGGCTGTGGGCGGCGCCAGACCTCTTTTCGGGGGGGGGGGGGGGGGGGAAATTAAAAAATTTTTTTTTTTTTTTTTACTTTTTGGGGGGTGGGGTCAAAAATGAAATCCTGGGGGGGGGGAGGCAAAGATCCAATATTTGGAGATTTTGTCAACAAATTTTTGCCCAAATTTTTTGATTTTTGGCCCTACATCGCCGAATTTTGCAAAAAAAGCCCTCATTTTTTCCTTTGGCCGGGGGGGGGTGGTGCAAACTAAGGGGGAAAGAACAAAATTTGGGGGTCCCAAGCCCCCCATGCCCCCCCCCCCCCGTTCGCCGCCACTGGCATCACTCTAAGACTGTGTGTTGTTTGTCGTTGTTTTAAATTTCCGGATGAATCGGTGGTCAATTGCCTGCGACCACAGGGTCATTTTTCTTGGGCCGCTTTACCATGTTTACTTATCCTACATGCCATATTCTTAAACTAATCACAATATATCTCCATCTGCACCTGTCATCATCTGAACACCCAGAAAGTTTTAAAGAAGTGATAATAATCTGTTTTCTCTTTGAACATGTTTTTTTACGTGACACATTAAAGTTCTGTAATGTGGATGTCAGTAACAGTTTGTTTACCACAAACAAGAGCTAAGGCATATGGGTTGTTGGCGTTTTGATCACACGATATATCCACCTCCAAATAAAGACGCCTTTTGGTTGTGTCCCGGGTTGGTGTTGTGACAATTTATTGAAAGATGGTGTAATTAGGTAAACCAATGGACAAGTCGAATAACACAACTTAGTCTTTTTGTGGGAAATACCGAAATGTATACTGTCCCCAGTCTCGCTCTGTCTTCGTATTAGGGAACAGTATGTTTGAACACATACATTCAACAAATTCATTTTTATTTTAATTATTTGGAAGTATATTTTTTTACAACAGTGGCATTCACCAAAATGGCAGTGCATATCAATACAGGTATAATAAAAATAGAATCAGAATTAAAATCCTAAAAAAACATCAGAGATCACTGGGCACGCTTTATGCCCTCCTGGACATATCAGTCCATCCCCCCTGATTTGGCCTATTTTTAGATAAACGCGCGCACCCATACGAACCAACTTGCCCATAGGATTACAAAATTCAAAAACCACTGATCTCAAACAATGGATGCTTACACAACAGTAATTGTATATTAGATGAATGGAGCTACGGGCGGGCATCTTGGTCTACCGACCACAATACCATTCCAGAGACCTGTTTAACATAAGGTGTATCCCGGGTTGCACGTTTTAGAGACATGCCAGCCCATACTGGCAATACAATTAGCCTCACTGAATTGCTGGATTCTGTAGTCTGTTAGTCGCTTATTCCATTTCAATGGGAACAATTTGAATAATGACCGTCTCTTACACCACCGTCTTGGGCTCTTTTTGGATTACCAATATGGGCCAATCAGTGCTTCAGTTACGAAGCCCGGTTTCCAATCCATGTTAGAATCAGTGTTCAAACTACCACTCGCCCGCCGATTTGGCTGACTCAGAGAGATTTGTTAGTCCTTCATTAACCAGTCGTTTTATAACCACAACACTGAGGGTTATAACCGAAATAGTGGCAAAAACTAACCGCATTATAGTTTGTTTATTACGTATGAAGTAACCACTATGGCTCTTATCCAGTTAACCGGTTTGTTCTACGGTTCATGAAGTGAATTGTTTTTGTTTTTTTGTCTTCTGTATATTCCCAAGCCGGTAATTTACTCTGAATTTAATCGATTTTTGAAAGAAACCACTATACCCGGTACCTGTTACAGTCTGTATAGGGCTTACCTTGTCAAAGCATGTATCAGGCCGGGGTCGTGAAGGTCAACAATGGGTTATTTGGGTTAAGTGTACGGCAGACTGCGGCACCGTGGCTCTGCTACAGGGGGTCGATAAAACGACTATTGTTCTTCGCTCGATATTGACGAAAATGTTCAATCACTAAATGGGGGGGATCGAATCGTGAGATAGATAACGTGACTTACTCGGAGGCTCAAATGTGGGTGAATTTCAAAGATTATCGGTTCTGCGAACCTCTCTGAGTGCACCCCCCTTTGTGTGCCCTACGGATTAATAAAACGAGTCTGTGACAAAGGCATATCATCAGTAGCTAGCCTACAAATGTTTCAATATTTCTTTCCACGGGATACAAGAAGACCGCGAAGCAGATTACAATTGCCTAAACACCCGCTTTCACAGTAATTTAAAGTGATGTGAAAATGAATAAAGGGGTTGTAATTAAACCGTACAAAGTGCAATCAGAAAAGTAGGTGGCTACAGTAAAAAATAAGTTTTGTACTTGGCCCTTTTTCTTTCAAAGTCACTTTCTATCGTTAGGCAGCGAAGCGACTCCTTGGGTAGATAAAAAGCTTTCTTCCCTATTTCACTAATGGATTTCACCCAAAACTTTTCCCCAAGCTCCTATTATCAGCGCGAATCGAGTATAGTGTCCACACAGTAGGAACGCCAGTGCATTACTTCCGGTAATTTTTACGGACGTGACCCCCGATATGAAGTCACCAAATTTATAATCCAGCGCTCAGATTTGCGAGTGCGAGTCCTCGAGAAAATAAAAAAATCGAAATGATATGACATCTTCGGTTCAACTTTATGTAACGTACCCGCATATAAGATACTAAACTTTGATTTCCAGTAGAAAATGGTAGCAGGAGATAGGTGAATTCCGTGCCAGAAAATTAAGCTAAACACGCCAAAAACGTATCCAGAATGGGCGAAGTCAGAGTCACGAACAAAAAAAAGCACATATTTAGGCCCATGAGAATTCGCCCTCTACGAAAAATGCTACAGGTGAGATCTTGATTGTAACTTAGTTTGTCTGAAAAAAATCGTGAAATTCTGGCTATGCTAAGACTAGTCTTTGCAAAAGACTCGGTTTTATAAAGTCCGTGGGGGGGGGGTGGGGTGGGCACTCCAGAGAGGTTCGCAGAAACCGACTAAGTTGGTTGTGCCCTTTAGTTGATAGTATCCGGTAGTTTATCTTCCCATAGAGGATACAGTAACAAGGTCTGTAAACACAGACTATGTGGCGCAAGTAGGAGGCTTTGATCTAGAAGTCCCAGGTTTAAAGGGAGTGTGCCAAAATTAAGCGGGGGTGGTCTGGTGTAATTTCAGTGTCATTGCTAGCCCTTAGTGATCACGTTGTCACTTCTTAGGGGACATATTTTAACGCATCGCGTAAATACGAGTTCGCCTTGTTTGAATTGATTTTTAGAAAAGCACTTGCCGAATGACCTGTAATTTGGTTCTCCAAACATGTTTAAAAAATTGACATATATGTTATCAATTCTTGACATTTTGTCTCCAGAATGTACTAATATTAGTATTTTGCTCAGTGAATGACACCCAGTTTTGAATTGCTGGTCCACTCACTTCCAAATTTGAGTATTAGTGCACTAATGAAGCTAGGCAAGGGCTTTATGCTTAATAGAAAATACCAATTTTCTATTTGATTAGTGTCCCCTGGATTGATAGTTCAGACATGATGAGGTTGAAATCAGTTTTTGTTCTTCCATGCAGGCCTCCCCAACGCAACTGTAAAGTCTGTTTTGATGCGTCGCACCAAGGCCACACTGTGGAGCCACAGTAAGGAGCCAATCAGACACCACTCCTCAATAAACTACTCAACAATCCTGACCTGCCGAGAAGGCCTGCATAGCCTTTGAATATATCCTTTGCTTTATCAAACATCACAAATGTTATGACAATTGCGCTTGATATTCTGTATTAAGTGAGTTATGGTATGAATCTATCGCAGATATATTAATGAATATCCCTAAATAAGACGGACCAGATGGTTTTCATGGCCATTGGATATTCCTTGTGAAAAAAAATCCAGATTTATTCCCACCAATGTACAAACTGTACGACAATATGGTAGCTAACCAGTTTTATTCCGTGGGGTATATTTACAACGCCGCTGCATGACCGAAACAGAAGCTTAGTAGCGAAAATATATCCATACGCGCATATTCACGTGCAGTTTGCCACAAGCCTCATCCTTGGGAACTCGTTAGCACACAAAGGAAGGAGGCGCGTTCGTTTAATTTTTTTATTGCAAAAACTACACTTTTAAACCTCAGTATTTTGAGAAAATGTTAAAAGGGGTGTTTTAGATTCATTTTGTGATTAACACAGGTATTTAGTTGGCCTAAACACATAACAATCCATGAAAACGTGATTTAAAAGGGGTCGCGTAATAGTTTGTTTAGTTTTGTCGCAGTCGCACTGTAACCACTGATCTCAAACAATGGATTGGCTACACAACAGTAATTGTATATTAGATGAATGGAGCAACGGGCGGGCATCTTGGTCTACCGAACACAATACCATTCCAGAGACACCTGTTTAACAGAAGTTGTATCCCGGGTGCACGTTTTAGAGACATGCCATCCCATACGGGCAAATACAATGAGCTCACTGAATTGGCTTGATTCTGTAGTCTGTTATGTCGCTTATCCACATTTCAATGGGAACAATTTTGAATAAATGACCGGCTCTTAACCACCTGCTTGGGCTCTTTTTGGATGACCAATATGGCCATCAGTGCTTCAGTTACGAAGCCCAGGTTTCCAATCCATTGTATAGAGATCAGTGTTTGAAACCCACTAATGCGCCGTTCAGCAATCTAAGTACTTTTCAATGTACCGAGTAGCGCTTCTTTGTATGATGTAGAGTTTCCTAATTTTATTTTAAAAACTATATTTCTCAAGAATCCCAGGCTCATTTTATAAAAATTAGGCACAAATGTATGCCATTTTGATAAATTTATATATTTTAAAGGAAAACGTTAAATTAAAGCTGTGTTTTTAATTCCAATGTTAAAATTAAACGCGATAGTCTTTCATACAGACCAGAACTTGACTAACCACCGATCATCTTTCAATTGGTGTGAAAGACTAAACATGGCTTGTGGCAAAACGATAGCGTAAATAATAAACGTGGCGGCTTCCTTACATCGTCTACTGCTTCGAAAGTTAAGCGTGAAAATGGTGTTTTCTTCGCAAGGAATACTCCAGTGACCATGCAAACCATCTGGTACGTCATAGTTAGGGATATTTCATTATATGTGCCGATAGATTTATACCACTCACTTTAATAATATAGTTCCTGTATATAAGGGCACTATTAAGTGTTCCCATATGAAATTATTGAATTCATCTGGTCAGGTTATGATCAATGCATGGTGTCACATGCACTGCATTATACAAACGCTACATGGTTAGAGAGGTACTGGGTGAGGGTGATAGTCCCGTTGCCAGTGCCAGTTGCCAGTACCCTATCACCATGTAGTATTTTGTTTTATTAAACCTCACTCTTAATATTCTGGGGACGAGGTTAGAGGGAAACAGTCCAAACTATTTCCCTAGGGCAACAGTCCAAACTATTTCCCTAAGGAAATAGTACTATTAATAGTAATCAGCCAATGAAATAGCATGATTAGTTTAATTAATGATCATGACGTGTAATAAATGTGCTTGTTATTGTTATGAATGCGTTTAGACAAGTTAAACAATTGAAGCATTGTTAAGGTGGATGGTCCATGATAGAATCTACTGAACATTTTCCCCAAGATTTCGTGTAAACATGCTTTCATCGATATGAATCAAATATCAAAAATAAAAAAATGGGGTCACGGTACTAGTTTTTGAGAAACAAGTCATCCAAAAGACCTGTTTTTAAGCTTTTTAGCCTAAAATTTGTACACAAGTCTATGGAAAATTCACTTTTTTTTATACATGTTTCGAATTGTTACAAAAAATCTGCTCGATAACTTTTTCTTAAAATTTGATAACAGTTGCGCATTGTATAAAATCTTGCATTACTAAGAAAAAAATAGGGGTCACGGTTCTACTGTTATTGGTTGTGGTATTTAAAAAAGGAACACGTTTTTTTGTGATTCAAAATAACATTGCGACATAACGGTGTGCAAAGCGTCGTATATAATACTACGCACTGGAGGCGCGTGTAACTGACGCGCGTACCAAAAGGCGCTCCAAAGTTTACGCAACATTTTAAAAACTTTGTCACTGTACAAAGTCCTTCTAGAGTCAAGTCCAAGTAAGTACAGGATTCGTAGTGGTTATATTTTTTATTGTAGCCGTAAAACAACACGGGCTGTGTGTCTTGAGAGTTTGCTTTTTAAAGTGCATGGGCCTACGGTTACACAATTAATAAAACTTTATTTTTTTAACAATCTTTTGAATTCTGTTTCCTATCTGATGAAAGTTTGATCATTTTTTCCTCCTTTTCTCTTTGTCTTCTTTATTTGTTATTATTTTAATAATTTTAGAGAAAATCTCGCACTCACCTGCACATTCCGTAGTTCAGTATGCCTTTAAAACACGCATAAGAAAAAATTGAAGAACACTGCATTTCCACTTTCTCCGTTCGTGATTTTCATTTTGCTGTATGATGCCGTTAATCTGTATTCTATTTTCTTATACTTTTTCTTTTCAAATTAAACAATAATTTCCATCTTTCTCTTACCTTAGATGGATGCCGCAAACATCATTTACTGTAAGAGGGGGGGGGGGGGGTCATCATTTCCTTTTCGATGGGGGGGGGGGGTCGCCTATAGCCTATGTCCGTGATCAAGCACCCCCCCTGAATTAGAATATTTTTGCATGATGTCCCCAGAAAGCACAAATGACATTGAACAGTCGGTGTTTGGAAGAACATCAGATTGTGGGAACTTCAAAATTTGGAGAATTTGACAATATTGTGTAAATGAAATGTTTTGAAAGTGTGCATAGAAATAGGAAGTATGCACAAAGACACGTTTAAATTAGGGCGGGTCTGGGACACGTCTAAGCCTATACAGTATTACATAACAAACGCAGCTCACTTTGTTTCTAGCTTTACGCGTAAATGAATGTGGCGCAAATAGTACGCTACACCGGACAAAATTACTTAGACGCTTGCGTTGAATCCAGAAGTGCGCATACAAAAATTGTCCGTTGGCACAAGATCAAATTGAGCGCGTACGGGGCGCAATGACCATCCCCTTAAAGGTGCGTGTCATGGCTCTAGCACCTTCAAATTTAGATATCGGGAGAAAAGCTCATAAGGCACACATATTGACTAAGGGTCACGGTTCAGAAGAAATAAAATCTCAACTCTTTTAAGGTAAAATGAGGACGAGTTTATGAATCGCTATAACTGCCATTACATGCAAACAATTACATTAAAGGCCGATTCAGATATTTCTTTTCCTTAGGAGGCGACCTCAATATTCTAAAAACAATCGTGTTTTTTGGCATGTACATAATGCTTGTCCATATACAACACTGTGTGAAATTGCTAAGCTTAAATCGAATTCCTTCATATAGAAATCAACAACAACTTTGTTATAAAATTCCGGATCCGGAATTTTTTGTTTATACACATTATCCTATGACGTAAGACTCAACAAGTTTACTCTGCATCAAAACGAAAAATCCTAATCATCTCAAACTTTTAGAATTGTGCTTTTAGGTATACTATCTTTAGTCCTAGTTGACTATTTTCATTATTACACAAAAAAATAATATTTTGAAATCTCTGAGTCAGACTTTAATTCCTCACTCCAACAATTTAAATAACATAAGAAACAAATTACAGTGTTTAATTTTGGGGTCTTGAGTGTCAACTTGTTATTCACCCTCTACACAAAGAAGAAGAAGAAAGATGTGAACTTGATTTAGATTTGTATATGGAACTTATGTGTTCCAGTACCAGTGATTTATTTAACTGTCTACACCTATCATTAAATATATGGATGACCTCCGAACCAAGAAGACCTATCGTCATGACAATGAACTGACAGATCACATATTTGAAGGTGCACTAAAGAATGAGCATTGAAAGACGAGATTTACTGCCAAATCATCAAACAACTCACAGACAACAGACTCAGGTAAGACCGATTATTTTTGTTTTTCCCCAATGTGGTTTGTTTGTTAACACATATTTTGTAATTAGATGTGATAAAACCTGGATTACCGCTGCAACTGGCCATAGAGGTAGGAGAGAAGGAGAATGCTCTACCCTAATTGCATTACGCAAAGCCAATTATCCCAATTATGCCACTTGGCAACTCATTGTAAAAGCATGGACCAACAAAGGCCACTTCTCAGCAGGGAGTACTCTTTCATCCCTATGGTCATCGCAGACCGAAGAGGGCCCTTGTTGACGATTTCGTGGCACGCTCGCTGAACAGGTCATAACCTGTGCGCAGAAAGATGTATCCCGATGAGCAGTGGTTTGTTTACATGTGGAGACGAAAACAAAGAGATTGAGTCGATTACAGCCGAAATTCTGAGTATTTCAGTCCAAAAAGCGGAGATGTTCCTAAGGTGAATTACATTGATTTCTAGTGTTTAATCGTATTTAAAATTTGACTGTTGGGAACGCCGTATTTCTTAAAGTATGATATTTGGAGACGAAATCTAACTTGAATTGGGAAGAAAAATGCCGTATCTAAACAATGTCACCAAACTTCACAGTTTCCGAAGTTGCCCGTTTTTAATATTATTTTGTCCCGAAGTTGGTCATTTTACCATAGCATTGTCATGCTAACCAGGTAGTGGTAACAATTGTGCATTTTGTTATAAAAGCATAATTTAGCAGAGAGGTAGAAATTAAATGGAAACAATCGGATATGGAACCACCTGCACAGATCAAGTTCAATGTCACCTTGAGGTCACAAAAGGTCAAACGAGGTCAAATTACATTAAAAGATGCAGAATAAGGTTGCATTACTCTAACACATCATAAACATTTTCATGAATGACATTTCGAATTAATCGAAAAACGTCTCTTCATTAAAGGGACACGAGGAGATTTTCTGAGGATACAACGAGGATATTTTTCGAAGGTTTATTGAAAACAGAAAAAAAAAAAAAAGTTTTGAACTTGCCTGCTGTCCTGAGCGGCCCCATAAACAGCATACTCGGATATCTGTCTCACGACAGAAAATACCAAACCCTCCAGGTTTGACTACATTGTTTTAAAAATCGGAGGGGCATATTTTGCTGGAAATGTCCTCTTATCTCTTTAAGCTTGTCATCCATTAACAAGTGAACCATGAACAATCATGAATAGAGACGGGACCAGCTCACTGGGAGACATTTCCGTCAATTGTTTGAAATGCACAATCCAAATCACATTTTAATCACCAAAAGCTACAAATCGAACAATCGGATAAATATTTATACTTTTTACACCGTGAGGTCACATTTTAAAGGGAAAATCAAGAGTGCTGTGTCCATTAGTATTGGGGGATGAATACAGAGATTTTGGGTCATCGACGCGTAACAGGTCAAATAGGCCAGGTAGAACCACCACACGGGTATGCATTTTAGGAATCTTAATTATGAGCAGAACACTCATTGAGTACACTGGGCTAGTCGTGCACATCCAAAAAAAAAAAAAAAAAAAAAACAAATCAATTCTTTCATGCTTAAATCTGTTGGTCTCAGCAAATTTAGACTCAATTTTCCCGATACCTTAATAAATAATTTGGAAAATCTCAACTTTGAATGCAATTGCTCGGTGTGATTAAAACACATCATCGTGCTCCTTTAAGACCAGTTATCATATTATAAATGCTTAAAAACTCATTGGTCATCATACGTGTAGGACTGAATCATTTGCGTTTAACTGGTTATTATACTCCTATGCATTTCTTTGCTTCAATGTTATGAGTCGTTACAAAACACTGTCATTCTAAGAGAAATTCCTTTGCACGGCAAAATCAAAAGATTTGGGTCTTACCCAGGATGAAATGTCTTAGTAAAGACAGAAAAATAGGAGAATTTTCATTCACTCAGTAATGGTTGTACAGGAATCAAAGAAAATCCACCTCATCACACTGTTAACGGAAAGTGGAACATTATATATATATAGGCCCACTAATGTGGAAAATGTATTTTTTTGGTACAGTATTATATTTGAATTTAATCATCATGCAGTATTAAATCATATACAACATATATCAACTCAGGGCATGAAAACGCATAAAAATGATGTATTTACAGGAAAGATAATGACCTCAGATGACCCCTGAATGACCTTGTTGTGACCCTTGAAGAATGTTTGCCGGTGACTGTTCCATATCGTAAATGCAAATGCCAAAAATGCAAATTTTAAAATAATCATATTGAATCAGGGAGCACGCCGTACCATTTTTTTAAACTCCCAATGCTATTTTTTGTTACTATATCCGTAGATAGCCTTGGCAACACTGGAACATTATCCAGACCTAGAGCTTATTTCCGTAAACTTCACACAGAAACCCCCCCCCCCTCCCTCCCTTGCCCCCCCCCCCCCCCCCGGGTGTCACTTGAAAAGTATTCCAAAGTAATATCAATATCGGGTTCAAATGAAAGAAATCACACCAGGAAATAAATTGAAAAAACAAAAAAATCTCGTCTTTTTTTATGTCAGACTTACTCGTTGTGAAATCATGCATTAACCCTCGATCTTACCAGCCTTTTTTGTAACACGGATTACCAAGGGGTGGTTACCACCCTCGAGAATTTGCTATAAATGCACCCGATGCTTATGATTTTATATACCATGATAGCTATGGTCCGCCTCTTTCTATTGATATTTAAAATAAGTACCACATACCTAGTAAGGGCGTCACAATTACGCCATCAAGTCTTTCGAGCCGGCAAAATTGACTTTTCCATAGAAAATAGGCGAAATCAAATTTTGCGCTAAAAAGTTAGAATTATCGGATTTTCATGCGGTTTTTTCAGCTCGAAATATGGCAAATGACTATTTTACATAACACACAGAGTTTGAGAGCCATACTACGCATATTAATCTATTTAAAAAATGCACCTAAAATATCCTTGGTGGCAACCACCCATCCCCCTTATACCCTTCACTTTCCTGGCGCTATCCCAACCCCAATGAAGTTGCTACCTCACAGTTTCTTATCTGCTAAAATGACAGACAGGATGAGAAAATGATTAGCCTAGAAGCTTTTCACGTCTTACTGGGCGTGGTAACCCCCCCCGGAAAGACGAGGGTTACAGTTGTACAGTATATTCACACCTGTATCAAACGGGTGTGGTGCGTTCATTAAACTATCATCACAATGGTCATTTGTCGTGAACCGATCATGTACATCATTTCCCTAATCACGAATGACAATCTTAGATAAACCACGAACCCCACCGCCCTCTTGTGGTTAATTTTATTCACATTTATGACATTCCTTTGTATGTTTTATCATTATCTGAGCAATTTTACTATTTAACCATATTTTGTATATTACAAATAGAAAAAAAATTGTATGTTTCTTGATTTTTCCTGATCAAATCAAATTCCCCATTTCTCTGATTTTTTCGCAAACCAGTGGGCAACCATTTCAGAGTTTCGTATAAATGGTGGTTTCATTTCCACACAGTGTCACATATAATTTAAGAGCCGTCACAGAATTCACGATCATCCCAGTTATGTGACAATTTTTTTAAAGGTTGCATTTCCTAATTCAAGTGAATGCAACTGTTCCTGCTTTCACAGTTTGAGTGCCCGGGGATACCAACGTTGAGGTTGTACTAAGCCGCACGGAACCTTATCATACGTAATCTGCAGCATTAGTCAGTGTTGTCACCACCCAAAGGGCCATGGGGTAGATAGATGGGACAGGCCCAGGGATCCGTTAGCGAAAACTCATGCGTAACCCTACGTGGAAAACAACTCATGAGTATGTACTACCTAATAGACTTGCAGTTACACAGTGCTTTGGATAAATTTGGCCACTCAGGCTGACATAGTATGCCACGTGAATACGACACTAGTTTCGCGAACAGAACCCTGGTCTTTAAGTGGTGACAAGTTTACTAATGCTACTAATGCAACTTATTCTGGGTACCAGTGCCGGGGAGGGGTGGGGGGGGGCGACAAAGATTTTTTTGGGGGGGGGGTGTTGAAAAGGTGCAATTTTGAAAGGGGGGGAACATCAGCAATTTGCGAGTTTTGACCAATTTTGGTTGAAAATCGCCTTGATTTTGCCCCTAAATTTGTGAGTTTTAGCATGACATCGCTGATTTTTTTTTGCCAGAATATGTCATTGTTCTTCTGACGGTTGGGGGGGCAAGAAGATAAATGGTTGAGGTGAAATGCACCAGGCCTCCCGTCGCCGCCACTGCTAGATCCCCTTTACTGAGAATTCTAACTACCACAGGGTTCCCTTTCAACTACCCAAGGGTACCCTTTCAAAACACAATGAATGAGCCTTGTGCACATTAATTTTAAACAAAATATCATAATTATAAATGTAAAAAAAATCATTGGTATCATAAGTGTAGGAAAAATGCTCATTTTGCTTTTAACGGCAATATCTCTATGAAGTGCTTTGCTTCAATATTATGAGTCCTTTACAAAAACACATGCATTCTAATAGAAAATTCCTGTGCAATGCAAAAACAAAAGAATTTTTTTTGGGTCGTACCCAGGAGGAAAGGTATAGTAAAAGACAGAAAATATGAGACTTTTCATTCCATTCAGAATGGTGTACAGGAAATCACAGAAAATCCACCTCATGCACACTGTTAAAGTAAGTGGAACATTATATATTATATAGGCCCATAAATGTGAAAATGTATTTTTTTTGATACAGGAGTATACCTTTTATTTATCATCATGTCAGTATAATAAATAAACACAATATATCAACTCAGGGTATTAAAACGCATAAAAAGATGTATTTATCAAGGGAAAGGTAATGACCTCAGATGACCCCAAATGAACTTTGTTGACCTGAAGAATGTTGACGGTGACGTGGGTCATATGTAAAATGTAAATGCCCCCCCCCCCAACAATGGCATTTTAAAAATAATCAGTATAATCAGGGAGCACGCGTCATTTGTTTAAACTCCCAATGCTATTTTTTTGTTACTATATCCGGGTAGATAGCCTATGACACACTGGACATATATCCAGATCGAAGAGCTGATTCCGTAAACTTCACACAGCCCCTCCCTCCCTTGCCCCCCCCCACCGGGTGGTCAACTTTTGACAGTATGCAAAGTATATGTCAATATCGGGTTCAAATGAAAGAAAAATCACACAAGGAATTGAATATCTTCTTTATTTAGTTGTCAGACTTCATCGTTGTGGAAATCATGCATTACCCTCGTCTTTACCAAGCCTTTTTTGTAACACGGATTACCAAGGGGTGGTTACCACCCCCAAATTTGCTATAAAGCACCCGATGCTATGATTTTGATACCAAGGGTAGCTATGGTCATCCTCTTCATGGATATTAAAATAAGTACCAAACATACCTAGTATGGGCGTCACAATGACGCCATCAAGTCTGCGAGTCGGCAAAATTGACATTTCATAAGAAAATAGGCGAAAATCCAATTTGCGCTCTAAAAGGTAGTAATATAGGATTTTAATGCGGTTTTCAGCTATAAAGGATGGGCAAAGACTCGTTTTACCTTAAACCAGGTTTGAGAGCCATACACGCATCTTATTTAAAAATGCACCATAAAATATCCTTGGGTGGGCAACCACCCATCCCCTGATACCCTTCGGACTTTGGCGGCAGCATCCTAACCCAGATGAAAGTGCTTTCCTTCACTTTTTTTCTGCTAAAATGACAGAAAGGATTGAGAAAATGATTACCTAGAAGCTTTTCACAGTTTACTGGGGGAGTGGTAACCCCCCCCCCCGGAAAGACGAGGGTAAAGGTGTACAGTATATCACACCTTGTATCAAAAACGGGGTGTGCTTCATTAACTATCATCACAATGGTCATTTGTCGTGGAACCAATCAATGTACAATCATTTTGCCCTATCACCACAACACAGAATGACAACAATCTTATCTGAACCGACGAAGCCCCTACCCTCCCATCTTTTGGTTAATTTTATATTCACATTTCTAATTCATTTGTATGTTTAGCATTATCTGAGGCACTATTTGTTATTTTAACCAATTTTGTATATTACAATAAGAAAAAAAATGTATGGCATTGCTTGATTTTCCTGATCAGAATCAAAATTCCCGAGTTCTCTTATTTTGTTGCAAACCAGTGGCAACCATTTCAGAATTCGTATATTGTGGTTTCATTTCAAACAGTGGCACGATATATTTAAGAGCCGTACCAGAATTCACATAATCATACCAGTTTATGTGCCATTTTTTTTTAAAAGTTTCATTTCTAATATCAAGTAGAAAATTGGCAACTGTTCCCGGCTTTTCGCATTTGAGTGGCCGGGGATACCAACGTTGAGGTTGTAGAATCCGCACGGAACCTTATATACGTACTCTGCAGTCTTAGTCAGTTGTGTCACCACCCTAAGGGCCATGAGGAAGATAGACAGGGCCCAGGGATCCGTTCGCGAAACCTCCATGCGTAACAATACGTGAAAACTAGCTCATGCGTATGTACTACCTATCGAGTACCTTTTCAGTACACAGTGACTTTGGATATACATGGGTCACTCAGGCATGAATAGTATGCACGTGAATTTACGACATAGTTTCGGCGCAACGACCCATGGTCTTTAAAGGTGGGGACAAAGTTTACTAATGCTACTAATGCAATATTCGGGTCCCAGTGCCGGGGAGGGGGGGGGAGGGGCCCCCCCCAAAGATTTTTTTTGGGGGGGGGGGGTGAAAGTGAAATTTTGAAGGGGGTGAACATTAGCAAGTGAATTTTGACCAATTTTGGTTGTGAAAATCGCTGGATTTTGCCTAATTGTGTGAGTTGTTAGGCATGACATCGCAGATTTTTTTTTTTGCCAGAAAAAGGTCATTGTTCTTCTGACGTTTGGGGGGGGGGCAAGAAGATAAAAAATGTTGAAGTTGAAGTGCACCATGCCCAGTCGCCGCCCACTGCTAGATCCCCTGTAATGAGATTCTAACTACCACAGGGTCCCTTTCAAACTACCCAAGGGTCCCAGTTCAATACCCAAAGATACACTTTCCAAACTGGCTGAGAAAAACCCCCTCCAGATGCAACAGAACATCCTTCCCCAAGTAAACCAGATTCCCCTTCTCTAGCATGGCATTTTGTGTTATTCATCATAATAGAGATAGAGATTTTTTAATTCGATAAAAAATTTATTCATTTTAGTATGTTTTTATTTATTCAGTTATCTTTGTTATTTTTCGTCTTATTTTTAAAAATTTGTTAATTTCATTATAATTGTTTTTGAGTATTAATTTTGGGAGGAGAATTTTTTTAAGCTGGCAATGTTTGGCACAATGCATTTATCCATATGGCTGAGAAATCTTGAACGGGCGTTTTTTCAGGAGAAATCTTAGCCAGGGGGCATATTTTTCCCCAAACTGACTCAAAAACAGTGGTTAAAAGCCACACGTTTTGAAAAAATGGTATAATAATTGAAAACAAATCCTTAAAAACATTGGTACTTCTACCAAATGACCCTAAGGCCAGGGGACGAGAGGTTGAAATCAAAAAAGCGGCAATGGTCCCACAACATCAAAAGTTTGTGAGAAATTAATAAAAAACATCCTAGCGCATCCCACTGTAAAATCTGCAATTCATGGATATGTTCTAGACATATGATTTTTGTACTAATTTGCATGCAATTTGCATAAAAGGTGTTCCAGAGGTAGTTGGTCATTTCTTCCGTTACAGTAAATGCAGGAAAGCTACGGACATGCGGGTTTTTGCATAATGTAGGGAATTTTCTCTATCAACATAAAGTAGAAGTTTCCAAAGTTAAGTGATAAAGGTGTTAAATTTTGTATTTTTCATGCAAAAAATACGTTTTTAACCAATGTCGTCGAGTTTCGGTTAATTTTAGGCTTACCATAAATGCACCTTTGCATTTTGAGTTTTAGTCATACAAAAACCACGTTTATGAACAGTCTACACTGCAAATTGAGCACCAGAAAC
>JAMKCH010016585.1:0-45322 GCA_023653785.1 Ophioderma brevispina | reverse complement strand
CGGCAAAAACCGGTCCAAAAGATTCCTCCCTGCTTTTTTTTTTTTTTTTAAAACCTGGATCTAGGGCATTTTTAAAAATATGGCAATTTGAATGAATTTGAGAGTGATAGCGGCCCAATATTGATTTCTAGAAAATGGCACGGCACGAAATTTTGCACACCCTCCAGAAGTATAGCATAGGTCAGTAATTACACAAATCAATCAATAGAAAAAATCTGTACTCCATTTCCACCCTGTGCCCACAATTCTTCCTGACTATGGGTCCAAAGATAGCAAACTGAAGAATAGGCAAAAAAAATAGGTTTTTCGGATATAATGGTCAAATTTATTAAAATCACCAGGTTCTTGCAGCCATTACTATTTCTTTAATTCTAGTAAAAGAGGTTTTTGTATTGCATGATTCCCTAGTTTTTGCAAAATATCCGTAACTAAGGTCTAAACGATTATTAAAATATGTTAATTACATTTTTGGATTTTTCATGGTTAAATTCTAATGAAAAAACTGGAAACACAAAAACAGAAAATTGATGCTTAAGGAAAAAAAAAAATTTGATTATTTTTTTTTTTTTTTTTTTTTTTTTTGGATCTTTCTCCGTAATCACATATCTTTGAAAATAATATTTGTGAGGTCAGATCTACGATTGTGTAGGATGATGAAAGCATAACCACTGTCTGGAGATAAGCAGTGAAGTCTTGTCATTTGGTCAATCAGTTGTGACACTGTCATATCATTTCATAAACAGGAGGTAAACCTTCAGCTCTTTGATGTGAAGGAAGTTCCTATAGCTTAGTTGTAATCTGTAGTGGGACCAACTAATGGGTCATAGAATTAAATTTCCTTGTATTGCCTAAATAGTGGTATCCTAAAACCATGCTATTCAAGATATGGGAGTTTAAAAAAAAAAAACCAAGCTAAGAGTTCCCCATGAATGGTTGTAAATTCATATATCCTTATTAGAAAAGGGCAGGAAATTGAAGAGTGGTGCCCCGAAATGGGTACGGCAGACACGCATATGCAATGACATGCAAATGCAATTTTTGAAATATTGCACAGAAATTGCAGCATTTAGCATTGGTCATTCTTTTGGTTTTTTTTTTTTTTTTTTTTTTTTTTTTTTTTTTAATTTTATGTTTTGTTAATTTAATTTATATTAAATGTACCAACTAACTGTGCAAAATATCAAATTTGAAAATGTGGGGGGGGGGGCACTCTTCACAAATGTGCTTGTTATATAATTTTTTTATGTATAAATTAACGTGCTCGAGGAAATAAATTAGATTGTATAAGTACAATATTTACGTGCTCGCAGATTAAATTCCATAATTTACGTGCTCACATAGACAGGTAAGCGTTTTAAAATAAAATATGCACCACATTAACATGACTTAACTGTTGAGCTCGTATAAGATGCTCGTCTAGTAACATGCTCAAAACAATGGTGCACGTACGTAATATGCTCGAGAGCTCGTAATTGACAACTACTGCTCGTAATTCGTCGTTGTGTGAAACTTCTGATCATGTATTCTATGAACTTGTAGTACAAAGCTCGTAACGAAACAATATTGCTCGGTTTGAGCACACACATGCTTTTCTTTAAGCTCGTGTGAGCTCGAAACGTGCACATACGAGCTTTTTTTGCGACTAATTTTTGCAAAGGGGCTTACATGAGGGACTTTCCTGTCAACAGACTCTTAAGGTTTGCTTGTTGTAACAGGTGAGGAAAATTCCTCATGGATGAGCCAGACGACCCCATCATGAGGAATTTTTCATTCATGAGGAATTTTTTCATCATATTTCAAACTTCAAGAGTCTGTTGAAAGAAAGAGAAAAAGTACACTATGTAGGTCTAACCCTAGTTTTACAACCCAGGACTAAGTTAGACTCCCTTTGAGATGAGTAATATGGTCTCCCAGTAGTAATCTGTGAAATGTGTGTTATGACGTCACTCTTTGTTTTATTTTTTGTTGAAAGCGGCGTGATTGATGCGTACGTGATAAGATCTCGGTGGCGTGATAATGCCAGTGACTAGAATGCGGCAAAATGGTGCAAAATATAAACAAACTTGTGACAGGCCCAATTTCTGCAGCAGAAATAGCGTTTACCTCGCAATCTGACTCAAAAAACTAAAAAACATAAAATTTTTTAAAACATTAATAAATTCATTCACATATTTTAAAAAATGCAGCAAAAACAAAGGTCTTATTTTGGGTGATGTGGTTTTTTGTCACACGGCATCAGCGGGAAGGATCCGTTACCTCCGGGTGATTCTATACCAGCCACAACAACACCATTTTGGAAACTTGGAGAGGAAATTGAAGATGAATGATTGGTGGACTGGTTTGTTTCCTATAGGCCGTCCAGCGGCCAGGGGTGAACAATAATTCTTATCCACCTCTCATCTGCCATGTGGTAGGGTGATGGTCTTGATAAGGTCTGATGTATATTTCTGCCGATTGTTCAGAGTAATGAGATCATTTGGCATATTATTTTCAATCAAGTTGATAATGAATCAACGCAGTACCGCATCCCAGCCAATAGCCAAATAACTTTTAAATTTAACCGAGTGATAGAACTTGATTGAAAGTCTATGATGTTTACTTTTGCTGGTTCACGAAAAAATATTTAGGGCATATTGCATGTTTTTGCATTTACGTCCTCTCCAAAACAATCACCGTGGCACTGGAGGCCTCCTATGCGAAAAAAGCATGGTTTAACCATGATTAACCAGGGGTTTTCCATGGTCAAATCATGGTTAGCCATGTTTTGAAAAATTGGACGCGACAGTCAAACCATGGTCAAAAACAATCAAAAGTGACCATCTCAACCATGGTCAAAACTCGGCATGTTTGACCATGGTCGGCAGTGGTGCCATTTTTCAAAAACACGGGGTCAAACCATGGGTAATATGACCATGTGACCATGGTTAATCATGGTTAAACATGCAAGATTTAACCATGGTTGACATTGTCACTTGGGTGTTTTTACCATGGTTGACCGTGGCGGTGCATTTTTCAAGAAACAAGGTTAACCATGGTCAACCATGGTCAATATGATCATGTTTCACCATGGTCAAAAACCGTCGGTCCAAAATTGTCCATGATCAACCATGCATGGGCAATGATGCATTTTTTTCAAAATCATGTAAAAAGTAATAACAATAGCCCATGGTTTTACACTTTTATACCCCCAGTATAGCCTATCTTATGTTTATGGGACATTTTATATAAGTGACAGAAAATAAAACTCTTACCTTGACCGGGGAATCGAATTGGGGACCTTGTTATTTACAAGTCTGATGTCTTACCATTTGAGCTAAACCTATCTTGCTTGAACCCGGGGGGGGGGGGGGGGGGGGGGGCAGTCTTCGTAGACAAGGGGGTGGGGATATTCATCCGTGTCCAAGAATCCACGTAAAAAGTGTTGTTTTTAAAGATCAGGCCGTTACGTACGTAACGTGGAAAAGGGTCTAAAAATCAGTGAGAAAAAGGTAAATTTTCTAATGATGACTTACGCATTTAGGGGTCCATATTCATTCAGCATAAACAAATACAAAAAGTCTGTCGGGAAGTCTGTACTTGCCTTCAAACCCATGCTTTCAAATCCCTAAAATTTCCAAAAAATTTCCGGCGCGCAACGCCCTCTAAAGAAATCAATATACCTAATTGTTTCAGTGCAGATCTATCTTAGTTTAGAAAAATGGACGACATCCTTTTGTGATTGCCTTGATGGTTGCTATACCAATATTGTTCTATAAATTTAAGCAAGAAATGGACCAAATTTAGCAATAAAACTCATTAATTTATTTAGATTTTAGTTCATTTGGAGACCTCTTAAGCCAATAATTTTGGAGGGTGTGCAAATGTTACAGTGCCATTTTTAAAAATCCCAAGGTATGGCTGCCACCATGTCCAAAAACACTAATAATCCATTAAGTATTTTCAGGAGGGACAAACATTTCTTGGTACTCCGGTGTTTTAAGCACGAGAAAGTGTGGTAATGTAATTTTATCATTTACATTGCCACAAAAAGCCAAATGGCTGCTCAAAAAGTAAAATTGCTCTCGGAATCATTTAAATGATCTTGAATCCTCCATTATACCTATTACGCTACTTGAATACATGATGAACACCTAAAATATATTCTGCATGTTCAGAAGCTGTATACAATTGATTCACACTCTGCAAGTGTTACTTTACACCTCTAGAATGCATTCCAACGCATCCGGACACGTCAAGGGTTGACACTTTTGCAGTGTTTTTAGAGGCTTAATTCCAGCGTCTATATGCATGCCTTATGCTTTACAATGATGAGATACATGGATTTGATCACTATAAACCCTTATTTGGCATTTCTTTTAATTTCATTTTCAAAATTTTCAAGATGCAGCAAAACAGCCCGCCTTTAAAAAAATGTAAAACCTACATTATATGGTTTATATTGTAGTACATCAACTAATATTATTATAAGGTGTTGGTAAACTAAGGTATGGGATAAGTGTTGACCATTTTGACATTCTATCTGGATTTCTGTTTCTTTAACATGACAAAAAGTTAAGATGGGGGCCAATGGGTGGCTGATTTTTACCTTTTTTAATGCAGGCGTCATTTTGAAGAGTGTACCCACCCTCCTCACGGATCGCCAAATATCGACGCCGACTCGACGTCGAAACTTCAGGTCACTATATCTTGCTATAGTGAATCCTGCGTCTTTTATTTCATTGGTGAAAGCTTTACATAAGGTTTTTGAAAAAGGGGTGAGCTTTGACGTGTGATTTGTGATTCCTGGTGATAAGGCGTCGACATACCGTTCGGTCGCGTCGAAAACGTGTGGAAATCGTGCATTTCCTCACAATCCTCACAAAGCACCATGAAGAATCACCGCAGTCGGCGGACACCGGACACAGAGAAGGAGTCGGCAGCCCTGCACTTATGAAACTAAGAACAAAAAATTTGGTTAGGTATTTTATTCAAAATCAATAATTGTTTGCGACGGCACGGGGGTATCACTTCCACGCTGCTAACAGGTTTGAAGTGAGTGGTACACCGATAAATGGGTTGTTTGTATTGAAAGAGTACAATGATAATCTTTGGGATAATCCGCGATCATGACTGATCAACGTTAGCTTTATGTCTACCTTACTGTTTTGTACAACTTTTCTTCAAATAAATCGATGTGATAAATAAATGACTTGCGATCAGCTGATTGCCGGAAATAACCATTGGCTGTAACGGACTTTCTCATTTTATTTCCAAAGGGAGAAAAGACGTAATATTTAATCACATAGTAGACTATTAAAATTAAAAACAAACCTGTAGAACTATAGGGTACGCCCCCTACATCAGATAAGAGGAAAATAAATAACAAAATGCACGTCTCAAGCAGAAATTATAAAATTACCGGTTATAATTTTAAGTAACTGAAGACATCCCTTCCATCACCCCCTGAGTTCGGCGGAAAACACAAAAGCAAAGGAAAGCAAAAGAGATAACGGGCGTGTGAAAATTACATAAAACACTATGGAATGGAATAAAGATGAGTCCGATTTTGATTGCGCGTTGAAAATTATAACCTATATTCCTATCAGGCAAAGATCGGTGCAAGTAGAGACCAGAAATATTTCAACCTCCATGTTACAAAATTCCGACCTCGCGAACTGAATGAAAGAACGTACCCAAACAACATGGGCGTAAATGGCCGTCATAGTCGAAGGGTTTCCCACTTCGCTCGTTAAGGGTTCCATCCACGTGCTTTTGAGCTGCTATTTTTTTTTTCGAGATACTTGTCTTCCAGATTTATCTCCTACTAAAAATTATGATTATATGATTCTTCGTATATTTTAGGTTATTTTTTTTTTCGGGTTTTAACTTAAAGTGCGTACACTTGGTGTGTTATAATTTCGTAATCGTCACTGATTCTTGAACGAGCTTGTTTGTTGTGAAAACTGGGGCTTGATGTAAAAAACTGTCAATCATCGAGACGTATATGCTTTATGTGTGCGCCTCTACCGACAGCACATTCGATCGTTTGTTTGCCGATTGATCTGGAAGAGAAGCCCCCCTTCTACGTGATCTCGATGATTGTTGTGGTTTAGCTTCAAATAGTATGACTTGGGGAAGTTTTTGACAGCATTTAATGATTGTTCCCGGCTAAATTCAGTTTCATCAAATGTTGATTTCAACCAGAGAAGATGGTTATTTAAACGAATGAATTAATGGAATCAACTTTGCAACAACCCTGCCGAAATAAAAGGCTTCGGGAAAAATAAACGGCTTCGGGAAAAGCCATAATGAATCACACAACCTATATAGTCGGCCCTCGTAAAGAAAACATTACACGTTCAGCAACATCAAAGGTAAAATCTTGATCATTAGCTCATCACTTTTAGGAACCAAGGAATTCATCATAGCTACGTTTTTTTTTTTTAGGCGAAAAAGTAACAGAAAATAAAAAGTAAATTTTTATTTCAAACGACAGGACATCCGATTACCCCGGGAGAATACCCAAAGTATTGTATTGACCGATCTTCGTGAACGGCGATACTGTCCACCCTTACACTTAGTAAAACCCTTTCCAATAAGAAATATTATTTATATGCTGTAAATATCTTAAAAGGTAAAACAATATTATTCAGAATTGTTGGGAATAATGTTTTTTTTAGTATATACCTATATTCAAGGACATGGAGAATTATACTGCAAAAAGAAGATAACATTCAATTGAAAAACTATCAGTATAGTAATTCTTGATGTGGCATCTTGCACCTCCACATATATACATACACAAATATATACACCTACAAACCCCACCCCCACATACACAGACACACATAACATATACCTACATACAAAATAAATGCCGCGGACCACCCACCCACCCAAACCACAATGCAAACGCAAAAAAAATCTTTGGAGTAATTTTTCACTCTTGGTCTCTTGAAATCACACAGACACACACACATACACACACACAATATATATACAGTACAACCACACTCCCACACACGGTCGCACCCACACGCAACAATCACATTGCAAGCACCAAACATATTTAGATGTTAGTTTTTCACTCTTGGAAATTGGATTCACTATGGAAATTGACCCCAAGAGTGAAAAGCACTCTTGGAAAAAATCTTAAAAGCGTTGTAACCCACGCCAATACTGTTTTTACATTGTATGGAGTTCAACAATGTAGTAAGCATCTAAAAGCATGTAATTTGTACCCAAACAATAAATTTAAATCCTGGGTATTGTCCAAAATGATTGATCAAAAATGCAAACATGACCATTTTGTGGACATTTATTTATAAACACCATGTCAAAGCGAAACGATGCAAACCTGGAAATTGTCTGGAACAAGGAACAGTTAACAAGAGATCGGTTTTTAACAGTAACAAGAGTAAACAAAGAGTTGTAGTTAAAACAGGTTTTGTATACATATATAATCTTGGTTTTTTATTGTTATAACAACAAAAATGTATCTGAACGAACATTGGATTAAAACAAAAATAAATAATAAATGTTGCTGCATTTGAAACCTGATTGATTGTTTGTTTTGGTAAGAAGTGTGGTATCAGATTTGATCATAATTGTAGTCATGGTCTTGTAATAAATGACCATTGGTGAAGTTATGATTGTGAAAGGACGAAAGCTTGAAAACATCAAAGCTACGAGTGAAGGTGAAACAGTGGTGACGCTTAAACTATGCAATGGCAAAGTAGGATGAACCAGTTAGTGAAGTTGAAAACTAGTAATTTTCAGGTGGTGAAACGGGGGTGAGTGAAGCTTAGATCTGCCAAAATTGACCCAAAGTGAGCGTTCACCTTTGGAAATAAATCAAAAGGTGAAGCCTGGACTAACATTGGCATATATAGTGATACCGTGACTGTGTTTTGTAAAGCAAGTGAAGCAATGGTGAAATCCTGACGTGAATAAATAATTGGCCAAGGTTTGAAGGGTGATGACGTGAGGAGGGTGTGTCCAGGCTTCAAAGTGACGCCTGCATAAAAAATAAATTAGGAATATCTGTATGGTATTAGTTAGAAAGCACCACCAAAATGATTATTTAAGTTAAATTAAAGTATGAGACGTATGTCTTGAGCATTAATAACTCGATCTGGTATATTTGTTTTGACAACATAATTAAAATTCAAAATGACGGCCAGTATTATTATGACTATTGACAATTCGTAGGTTTTAAAGTCCTTAAAAGGCAGCCATATTGGCTTCCATCTGATTGTAAGCTGTTAACACACTTTTGAAATGTCAGATATGAGTTCCTAATGGGTATAGAGCGCAGAATTATCACAAATACTTGATGAGTTATGGTCTCTTGAATTGGGTTTTAGGGTGGCCATTATGGATTTGATGGTAATGTTGTGATCAATTCACCGTCATAAACCGGTCCAAAAGATAGATTCTCGTGCTTTAAAAACCTGGATCTAGTGCCATAAACATTATGGCCATTTGAATGAATGAGAGTGATAGCGGCCATATTGGATTCTAGAACGGCATGCACGAAATTTTACACACCCTCCAGAAATTATTAGCTTAGGTCATCATGGACAAAAAATCAATCAATAGAAAAAGGCTGTACTCCATTTCCACCCTCTACCCACAATTCCTCCTGACTATGTCCCAAAGATAGAAACTGAGAAAGAAATAGGCAAAAAATAGGTTTTCGGTACTTATGGCTCAATTAAATCAACCCAGTGTTCCTGGCCAGCCAATGAATTACTTTCCTTAATCTCTATGTAAAAGAGGGTTGTATTTGCCTGATCCCTAGTTTTGCAAAACCAATATCCGTAACTAAGTCTAAACGCATTATTAAAAATGGTAAATAGCATTTTTGGATTTTTCATGTTGTTGAAATTACTAAACAAACTGGACCAAAACAGAAAATTGATTTCGTTAAGAAAAAAAAAATTTGATTAGGATCTTTCTACCTTTTAATCACATATATTTGAACATAATATTGTGAGGTTCGATTCCTACGATGTGTAGTGATTAAAGCAAACCATGTCTGGGAGATAAAGCAGTTAAGGTCGTGTGACATTTGTGGTTCACTCAGTTGTGACCACTTGTATATCCATTCAAAGGAAACTTTCAGCTCTTTGATGTGAAGGGAAGTTCCTATTAGCTTATGTGTAATCTGTAGGGGACCAACTAATGGTCATAGAATTATAAAATTTCCTGGATATTGCCAAACTAGTGGTATCCTAAAACCAGCTATCAAGGATTTAAAAAAAAAAAACAAGCTAAGAAGTTACATGAATGGTGTTGTAAATTCATTATATCCTTTATTAGAAAAGGGCAGGAACTGAAGAGTGGCTCCGAAAAATTTGTAAGGGCAACACGCTATATGCAATGACTTGCCAAAATGCAATTGATTGCAAATATGGTCACAGAAATTGCCAGATTTGTCATTCTTTTGGTTCAATGCTCAATTAGTGCCTTTTAAATTTAATAATTGATTATTGCTATTCCAATTTATATTATATTAAATTACCCAACATAACGGTGCCAAAAATATCAAATTTGAAAATTGGGGGGGTGGGGGCACTCTTCACAAAAATGTGCTGGTATTAATTTTTTCTATGTATTAAACTTAACGTGCTCGCGAAATAAATAGATTTTTTATAAGTACAATTTACATGCTCGCAGATTAATTCCTAATGTACGTGCTCACATAGACAGGTAAGCGTAAAAATGCGCACACATTAACATGCTCGTAACTGTTGAGCTCGTAAAGAGCTCGTCTAGTAAATGCTCAAAACCATTGTGCACGTAATATGCTCGAGAGCTCGTAATTGAAATAATGCTCGTAATTAGCTCGTTTTGTGAACTTCTGATCATTTGTATCTTATGAACTCATGCTCGTACAAGATCGTACGAACACATATTGCTCGGTTTGAGCACACACATGCTTCTTTAAGATCGTTGAGCTCTAACCGTTGCACATAAGAGCTTGTTTTGCACTAACATTTTTGCAAGGGTAGTCTCTACATGGGGGACCTTTCCCTTTCAACAGACGCCTAAATGTTTGCTGTAAACAGTGAGAAATCCTCATGGCTGAGTCAGAACGACACATTCATGAGGAATTTTCTCAGTCATGAGGAATTTTTCATTCATATTTTCAACTTCAAGAGTAGTTTGAACGAAAGAAAGTACATTAATGGAGTACTAACCTAGTTTAAACCCAGGGATAAAGTTAGACTCCCGTTGAGGACTATGGGTTACGCCAGTAGTAGTATCTGTGAACTTGGTGTATGACGTAATCTTTGTTTATTTTTGGTAAAGCCGGCGTGATAATTGCCAGTGACGGAATGCGGGCCAAAATGGCGCAAAATATAAAAAACTTGTGACAGCCAATTCTTCCAGCAGAAAGTAGCAGTCTTACACTCGCCAATCTGACTCAAAACTTAAAAAAACAAAACAAATGAAAATATTTCATTTCAACATATTTGAAAAAATGCAGCAAAACAAAGGTCTATTTTGGGTGATTGTGGTTTGTTTGTCAACGGCATCAGCGGGAAGGAAGTACCTCCGGGGTGATCTTATGACCCGCCACAACAACACCATTTGTGAACTTGGAGAGATATGAGATGAATGATTGGTTGATGGTGTTTTCATACAGGCCGTACAGCGCGATGGGGGAAAATAATTTATTTAGCCATACTCTACCATCTGCAAGTTGGTTAGGTGATGGTCTGTAAGGTCTACTGATGATACTTTCTGCCCAGATTTTTAATATTAATGGATCATTTGCATATTTTCACTCAAATTTGATGTGAGTGAATTCAACTCCATTACCGCATCCCCCAGCCAATAGCCAAACACTGTTAATTTAACGAGTGATAGGAACTGATGAAGTCTAGTTGCTGTTACTTTCTGATGGGTACGATATTAAGGGCATATTGCATGTTTTTTGCTTATACGTTCCTCTCCAAAACACATTCACGCGTGGACAATGGATGCCTCCTATGCGAAAAAAGCATGTTTACCATGGTTCAACCATGGTTTTACCATGGCAAACCATGGTTAGCCGTTTTGAACAATGACACGCCACCGTCAACCATGGTCAAAAACATTCAAAAGTGACCATGGTCAAACCATGGTTCAAAAATCTGCATTTTGACCATGGTCGGGCCAGAAGTGTGCCATCATTTTTCAAAAAACACGGTCAACATGGTTAATATGATGACCATGTTAACCAGGTTATCATGGTTAACATGCAGAGTTTTAACCATGGTTGACCATTGTCCTTTGGTTTGTTTTTTTACCATGGTTTGACCGTGGAGTGCCTTTCTTCAAGAAAACAGGGTGGTTAACCATGGTTAACCATGGTCCCATATGATAATGTTTCACATGGTCAAACATGGTCAAATTGTCCAGATCAACCATGCATGGCAATGATGACATTTTTTTCAAAAATCCTGGTAAACAAAAAACAGTAGCCCATATGGTTTTACACATTTTATACCACCAGTATAGTTCCTATCTATGTTTAGGTACATTATTATATAGTGCCAGAAAAATTCAACTTACCTTGACCAGGAATCATTGGGGGACCCTTGTATTAAAAGGCTGATGACTTACCAATTCAGCTAAACCTATCTTGCTTGATACGGGGGGGGGGGGGGGCAGGGTCTTCGTAGAAGACAAGGGGGTACAATCCTGTCCAAGAATCCAAAGTAAAAAGGGGTTTTTCGACGATCAGGCACGTTACGTAGGAACGTTGAAAAAGGTCTTCTAAAATCGAGAAAAGGGTAATTTCTAAATGGACTTACGCATTTAGGGGCATTATTCATTTCAGCATAAACAAATAAAAAGTCTGTCGGGAGTCTGTACTTGCCTTCAAACCCAGGCTTGCAAATCCCTAAATTTCCAAAAATTCCCGCGCAAAACGCCCTAAAGAAATCATCGACCTAATTGTTAAGTGCAGATCGATCTTCGTTAAGAAATGACGACTCCTTTTGTGATGCTGATTGTTGCTATACCAATATTGTTCTACATTTACGCAAGAAATGGACCAAAATTTAGCAATTAAAAACTATAATTTATTTAATGTCAGTCAATTCTATGATTTTCTTAAAATAAAAATTGGGACTTAATTTGGGTGCTTATTTGCACAGAGTTAGTCAATTTCAGCGCGGATTGGCAGGAAAATGCCGCCGATAGGGAAAGGCTTTTTATCTGTGACTGCAAGCGGAAATCCGTGCCGAAATTAACGTTTTCTAAACACGGATCTCCACGATCCGATAGTATCTCAAGGGAAAAGTCTTGAAAAATAAATACCTTCAAAGGTTTCCGCGACCATCCCCTTTCGCTTAAAACGCAAACTCTCCATGAAAACTTCAACATAATTTATGATTAGTTAATAAAACCTTTTGCCCATAAATAATGTTATATTTTACTTTTTAAGACCGTCGACCATAGGCTTACCTATATACATTTTAAAGTCAACCATTATTTACAAATATGAAATTGTTTCTATCAAATTTGATGGGAAGATGTTTCGGAAAGCAGACATTGCTACACTTCGCACGAGAGGGGGATCTTTTCTCAGCTAGTCATGCCCCTCCTGTGGGAATTTGTTTTTTTAAAAGGGATACGCCCCTGGCTTCTTATTTTGAAATGCATTTCCCTGGTATTCAATACCTTTCCTCATATATTCCTGGCTCCCAGATTTTTCTGATTTACACCAGCTCTACACGCCTGTATACATGGTATTAGGCATAGTCTGTGGTGTGTTAAGATACACTGAAGGACGTATCTTTGTTATACTTAACTAAGGTTGAAAAATAGTTCTGGGTTTGGACTTATAAAGGGGTAATTAATGGCATCCATTACGGGGACTTTCTTAGGCCAGGATTGTCATTTGACGGGAGGCTGAGACTGTCTTTGTGCCCTAAATTGTCCCAATTAGGGCTGATTTTGCCGATTTGTAAAATTGACGGCGGGGCTAGCGCCCCCTGATCCCCCTCCCCATGGCTACGCCATTGAATTACTTGATTAGGGTGTCAATCGCGAGAAAGAAAAAGACTTGTTAGGGTAGCTAATTGAGCCGGCTACTGTTACGTGTTTAGGGGTGAAATTCAAGCTTCGAAAATACGTATAGGGTGCTTTTTTGAGAATGCTTGGCCACGGATGATACCACCTGTCAATGACAAATGCCCCGGTCCTTGATCATAAGGGGACAAAATATAATATCTCAATTGTAAAAAAGCTTTAACAGTATAAACACACTAAGTAAAAACTATATAATCTCATAAAAATGGCAACCTCCGTCACAGAGCTTCACATAGGTGAAAAAATAATCCGGGAAAACCTCAGGAATCCCTTGTATTGCGATGAATGAAAACACTTGCACTGATGTGAAACTGGTCCCCATGGTTCAATGAGGTGAGAAACATGCTCAATGTCCATGGTCAACCATGGCCACAAAGAGACCATGGCGACAATGCTCAGCATGCTAAAGTAGGTTGACCATGGTATAATTGAAGGTACCTGGGTTCAAGTCAGGTGATGGACCACTGGTCTGACCATGGTCAGCCATGCTAAGCACGTCGACCATGGTAACCATGGTTGACTATGGTCCAAGCCACCATGGCTGATCATCGCTGACCATAGTCCACCATGATCGCCCATTGTCTTGACCATGGTTGACCAACAGGAATGGGGTGCACCCATATCCATGCGTACATCATCAGTGCATTATGGGAGTAAAATTTAGGTAAAGATTGAGTTTGGCCGGGAACCCAAAAAAAACCATGTATTGCCATAAAATTTTAACAATTCGATTACACTCAGTTATTGTGTGGCCACATTCAACTTCATGACTTGTCTTAGTTCTTTGTTCAAGCTGAATATAGTAGTGGATAAGTGTTAATTTTATCATTACTCCAAGGATCTCCTAATTAACCAAAGTTCAGCATGATTGTGAAATATTTGTTTTCTCAAAATCTTGGGCCATGGGAAACTTGTAGTGACACATGGTCAACCATGGTCAGACAATACAGCACTAAGTGTCATGTCAACCATGGCAGACATAATCAGTCCTAATGTCGGAGATGTCCGAAAATGTTCATGGTCAAGTAAGTGATGACCATGGTTCAAGCCACCATGGCTGATCTCGCTGACCAAAGTCAACCCTGGTCAGCCGTGTCTTGACCATGGTTGACCATGGTTGACCAGCTTGCCGGTGATAATTTGCCTAGGCTACGTCTAAATCGCCGATTGAATAGTACTAAACACAAAACAAAGTACAACAACCTATGCAATTCATTAACCCTAACACAGCAACGGGGGCTTCCCTGAATATCGTCCGAGAACCAATGAGAATCATTTTTAAAAATTTTGACGTACGCGAAGCAATGAGAAACAAATTGTCTTTTTCATGATTATCGGACGTTTCCCGCACCGGAGAGTAAGTGGCGTAAAGTCGTTAGCAGCGAGACTCAATGAGAATCGATCTCGACTGCAGGGAAATGGGTCGAGGTGCAATGAGAGGCATTTTCGCGTAAGCAAAATAGTTGTTAAGTCCGAGAAGCAATGAGAATCAACTGCCGACCAGTTTTGACGGGTAATTGTTCTTCAATGTTCAGGACGGGTCAGGGTTTAATTGGCGTTTTTAAAGTGTTTAGCGCTGAGAATCAATGAGCAATCATTCCACTTTGCGGGAAAACGGTCCGAGATGCCATGAGAAATTCACATCCGGCGGGGGAAATGAGTCCGAGGTGCAATTCAATGAGAGTCATTTTTGCGTAAGCAAATAGTTGTTTAAAGTCCGAGAAGCAAATGAGAATCATTTGCCGACCGGATTTGATGGGTAATTGCTCTCATTGCATCTCGGCGGGTTAGGGTTAACAGAGTCCATTGGAAGTTTGTGCCTGCTCAAAACATTTCAATATAATTGCTATATAGTAAGATCATCACTTGTCTGAATAATGCATTTGACAGACTAAAACAGTCACAAACCGAACGTACTGTATGCCAAAACTGAAAAATGGCGTTCATAGGTGTGTGTGACAGGGGTTAATGTGATTTGTTGATGTCTATTAGCTAATTTTTATGTTGATATGCGACAAGGCCTATTTATGTTACATAGGTTTGTTGAGACAAGTTTTCTTGTATTTGACCTAAAAGTCCACAGTGCAGAATGGGTGATTCAGTCAGTTGTTACCCAATACTGTGTGAAGATAGTGTGTATAATTTGCCATGTCAAATGGTTCAGTTTATGTGACACATAATGAATGGCCAAAAAAAACCAGGCAACAATCATATTTGATAGTAAAAGATTTTTCGTCAATAGTACTATTTGAAACTGCATTTATCACATTGTGCATCAGAACTGTGCAGCACCCCACTTAATTACGGTTGGCCAATGAGTAACAAGTTGCATACGTATTTTAAAAATTTATAGGAAATACGGGAACAACATGGCTGTGGTACATTAGAGAAAATAATTAGGCATGGTTGCCTGTTCTGTCTGCTTCTTAGTAAAAGTCACCTAGGTTTTAAATATATTTGCTCGGATTCATTCAGATCTAAGGTTCCTTGCAAAGGGGAGCTGCGTGGGAAGACAGAATCAGGACAGCACCACAGGCATTGCTGGGCATCGTGGTATACCCCGCTGATTGGGGTGGCAATGCACGACAGGACCTTACGGGATCAAGTATAGTTAGCAAGCCAGACATGGTACCTATTCTGGGTGGCTCATATTGAGATACTGTGTTTGGATTTATAGTAATAATTTTTCACAAATGGCGCAGATCACTGTGGCCCAACTACATAAACCATTTAGCAGCATTTCAAGGGATGAAGCAGATGGGATCAGCCGCTTTCCCTTAATCAGCAAACATACTCAGATTAACCATCGCCGAGCCGGGACCAGCTTCCCAATATCGCAGGGTTAAATCGGGACAACCAACTGTTAGATTCTTGTCCAGGGAAATTACAAAATAGATGAATCTCACAGGGCTCGAATACACGCCTATACGCATAGAATAGCACAATACTGGAGTCGAGCGCTTACCTGATGAGCAATGTGTCCACGTTATATGATATGATAAGAGAAAAACGGCTTAGAGATAATCACATTTTAAAATTCTTCCTGGATTTGTCTTGACCTATGAACAGAATAAGTGGAAGACTGTTAGAGTTTCAGCATAATGAGAGAAATGTTTTTTCGTTGTTGGTGCTAGTGTAGTTAAACCAAAGTTAAATCCGGTTTTGTCCTCGCTAACGGGGGTGGGCCGATTCACCTCACACTCAGCAATAATGCGTGTGAGGATGTGTTGGAACAAAAGATAATTGACAGGATTCCCTTCCTGACGCCAATCCACAGTTTTCGGCGGTGGGCCAGCCTTTGGGAAACCATGCCCACCATACATCATACAAGGCAGCATGTACTGGATGGCCACCAGTAGCTCTCCAGAGCTGATGCCTTTGAAGGTAGTATTCTTCTTTCATTCTACCAGGGTACCCCGCTACCCTCCTCATCAAGTATTTCCTTAGAAACCTGATAGGCTGATGGTTTAATATAATATAATAGCAAGGAGAGATTTATTATAGGCCTCTATGCTATTGGCCTCTAAGCGCTTTCACAAATGGCCGCTGACCACTGTGGCCACACCAACCATACATAAACCATTTAGCATAATTTCAAGGGGTGCAGCAGATCGGGATCAGGCTTTCCCTTATCAGCAAACATACATCAAGATAACATTCGCAGCCGGGGACCAGCTCCCCAATATAGCATGGGTAAATCGAGGACAACCAACGCGTTAATCTGTCCAGGGAAATTACAAGATAGCTGAATCTCACAGGGCTCGAACGCACGGCCTATACGCATGGATGAGCATAAACTGGAGTGGAGGGCTTACCTGGATGAGCTATCTTGTCCAAAGCCGCCAAACTCGGCCCTAATGGGGGGGGGACAAAAAAATTGATATCCGAATAACTCATTCCATGGACAGGACAACGATCTTCATTTTCCAGCCCCCTGCACCAAAATATTTATGAACACTCCCTAGGCTTAGCGGTTAATTACACGTCTGAATGCAATTACAAGCAATTTGTTTCCCAATGGTTGTGTTAATGCTGGTGGACTATTTTTCCCCACCAAGAAGGCACAGTGCCGGGCAGCATGGTCAGACGTTTCCCCCTCAGGGGGCACATTGCTGCGAACTGCCGGTCGGACCTTAACGTTTTTTGGCTGCAATTTTTACGCTGCGGGGAAAAAACGTCCCACCGGCAATGTAAAGCACTAATTGCTTGTCATTGCCACCGGGTTTTTTTTTGTAATGAGCCAATAGTGCCTGTCTACATGTATTACCTATACCCATAGCCATCATAGCCTCACGGGTATGTGTAGTACAATCAGGTACAGCGTGAAGTCATGGTTCTCATACCCCTACCGTACCCCATATACCCTCATTCCTGTGATTGTAAAAGGATTGTGGTCAAACACATTGATACTACCGTCTGACGACATTGTTTTATATTACGTCGGGGGGCATTGGGGGTTCTTATTAATTTACGTATTGTGCACCACCCTATGAATGTCGGCAGCCTCAACAGAATAAAACTGCATGTGAACGAGGTGTGGCAGCAGGAAGACGACTCACTCGCTAACCCTAGGAACACGTCCGACTGGGCAATTGCTAGCATTAAATTTGCACATCACACTGTAATTGTCGGTTCGGACATAAAAGATTCTCGTGCATTGCCGGTCAGACGTCGGGACCCCAGTTGCTGCGGTCTGTCGGACGTTTTCCCCTCAGGAGGCGCATGCGACCGAATGCCAGGCGGACATAGTTCCCCACCGGAGGCGCAAGCGGCATTGCTGTGGACTGCCGGTCGGACATTTTCTCACAGAAGGGCATATGGAGAGGACTGCGGTCGATGTTTCCCCGCAGGGAATTTGCATTGCTTCGGGCCTGCGGTCGTCTCCCACCCAACAAAAAATCAAGAAGTTCTACAAGAAATATGTCTCCACTTACGATATCACAGGAAGGGAATTAATTAGGTTCTTACCACAGATTCACCTTGTTTATGAATGATTCCTTACTGCCAAAGAAGATATCGGCAAATTTTTAATTCCGTTGTGAGATCCTCCAACTGTATTGTTTACAAAAATGGGCCACCATGTGTCTTTGACCAGCGAACTTCGGAAAAGTTCGGACTAACATTCGATCGGAAATGTCACGATCATTCAGTCAACTGATTGTAATCTCATTCCAAACCCGCAATACAGTGTGAGTGCGTGTGTGTATTACACACACGTACACACTAAGCATACGGGCCGGTACAGCGAAGATGAGACTCGTTTCTAGTCTTCGACGTCATATCCCAAACAATATGATAAAAGCGCCTGGTTGCGTCATGGGGCCAATTCATGCTGAGGTACACACAGTTCGAGGAATTTTTACGCTTTTTTTTTTTCAACATGCAATGAGGGGATTCAAAAAGAATATGGGACAGGAAGACGAAGGACTGAAAGTCTACTACTACTGTGGATGCAGGATTTGAAACGGTAAGTGCCTCCTGCATTGAACTTCATATAATTACAATTTGATGTCATTGTTTAGACATCCATTTATAGCTTTCGTACGTACCATTGTTTTCGAACCACTAGCTGGCCAAAGACCAGTTGTTCGCAAGTATTTCCGCTGCAGGGGGGAAGGGAAAACGTCCCACCGGTGCATGCGAGGCACTAATTGCTTGTTATTGCCGGTCGGACGTGGACGGCAGGAGACACTTTTGTATGCTGTCTATGCCGGTCGGACGTGTTATAGTGGACGACCCATTCCCCTAGCATTCGATTCAGTAGCCCTTGAGGGCTATTATACCTCCATTTGCATATTCGGCTCTGAGGAGGGTTATTAAGCGACAGGGTAGGGTGGTAAAGGCCCGCAAAGGTAACCAACCGCCTATAGGCGGGTGAGGTAAGCAACCGCCTATAGGCGGTTGGGGGGTAAGCAACCGCCTATAGGTCCGAATGCTAACAGGAATTCGCCCTCAATAGCCCTCACATTCCCCTAGCATTCGGTTCAGTAGCCCTCGAGGGCTTACCTAATTTGCATATTCGGCTCTGAGGAGGGGTAAGCGAAGGGTTGGTGAATGGTCCGCTGAGGGGGCGATAAGTGGTTGAGGGCTATCATGCTGAATCACACTGTATTGATAGGCATTATTTGTCAACAATATTAGCATTCGATTAGCGGTTTGTTACCATCATAATGAATGCTTCGAAGTTCTAGTTGAATGGTAGGTATTTAGGTAAGGGCTGCGGACTGTAGTATGGTTACAAGGATACCAGCAGCAGGCCCTCCAAGGAAACTGGACCTGACTAGTGGAAATCGGACTAGTGGAAATCATTTCAAAACTAATGTGGAGGACATTCTTGTCAATATAATATCATTCTGTTGTCTATACATTGACTCATAGATACTCATGATGTTGTTGATTTAAGCAAGGCCTTGCCAACATATCGTAATTCCAAAAGTTCATTTGAATCCAATATAGGTGACTCTGGGAAGTGAAATGCACGGATAGTAGAGATAGTCCTTAATTGGTGCATCAGTTGTGCTAAATGGTGGAAAATTAATTCATAACTGAAATGTTTTATTATATAAGGAATAATAAAAACAATCTTGGATATAGCACCTAATGCAGAGGGATCTAGGCGCTTCACATAGAAAGGAGCAATTATATAATATCAATATGACAAATACAAAAAATAGTAAATTTTGTTATGGAAATATTCTATAGGGACGGTATATAGAAGTAAATTAAGTCGGATAACTTTAAAAGTAGAATTTCAAACATATATATGTGAATCAACCAGCTAGAAGAGAAAGTCAACCCAGTTGCCTCCCATAATAAGAACATAGGGGATACACCGAATCGTCAGCTGTGAGGATCTGTTGTATGGTACCCCACAGCGAATCGGTTTAACGTCTTGTGATTTTCCTGGTTCAGATGATTACCCTAACCTAAAGATGCAAACAACTATCCTAGGCATCTGGATTGGATGAAGGTAGAGAACAAGAGAAAAAGAAAGGAAAAAAAATTGTCAAAGAATTATAATTGTGATTGGACTGCATCAGAAACGGGGATACGCTCAGGAGCCAAAAGGTGTGTAATCTACATTTTTAAGTCAATTGGCAAGTGCAAAACAAATAATTTTTGAGCTGCTGAATGAATAGTGACTATTGCTGTTGTTTACATTTTTCATGTCGGCCTCTCATGAATCAACGGCATTATAATGCCACCTGTAAATGAGTTGTAATGGTACCTGGATGACCGGAGTACACCATTTTAAAATGAGCTGTAATTTTTCTATAACAATGGCCTATAGAGTAATGTGCAATATACAGTAAACTGTAAAGAAAGCATTATTTAACCTTGAACATTGCAACTCTAGAAATAAAATGATACCAAGTCAGAATATCCACTTCAAAAATTTTGTACAACCAGGAGTATCCCACACTGATCAACAAGAATTTGGAAGTGCTTTTATAATGAAAGTATATTACGATTATGATCATAACTAGAATGTTTCATATGGAATTGGTCAAGAGTGAACTCCTGGAGTAATTAAAATACTGGCCATAAGATTAATTGGCTAATTCAACTCTTTCCTCTATCAAAATAAAGCGTCCACCAAAAGGATTAACGCAGTCCTTAGGGACCTTTGATCTGTTTTGGAGTTATAGTTGTAGGTATCCAACAAGCTGTCAAACACACAAAGTTTAATGAACTTATGCACACAATTCTGTCAGTACTTTGGGGAAAAAAAGGGTGCCTTCTGAGGATGAGTCACCTCTGAGTTGTCCAATTAAACAGGGGGGTCTTTGTCTACTTAAAGGGCATTTCATGATCCACAGCCTCGTCCTGACTTATCTTAAAAAAAAGTGAGATTTTTATATAATCTGAAGCGTCTGGGCTAAGTATCGTATGGGTGCCCTTCTGATGGCAAATTCAATCATCTCTGCAAGAAATTCGCGATTTTGTATTTCTGTCAACGGGACAGAAATTACTGTACAGTGGTCTATGGGAGATTGTGATATGAAAACATTGCTCATAACACCAAAACGCAAGATCAGAAATCAAATGAAACTTTGCAATAAGTTTTTCTCAAGGGTACGGATATCAGGAAACATGAACAAACCAGAATGGGTTAGAATCACGAAAATGCCCTTTATATTAAAAAAGCAAATTACAACACTGAAAAATATGGCACTCGTTTTCACCAAATATTAACTTTCTTTGCTGATTTATTTGTTTTACCCTCCAAATATAAAGATTGATGTAGATATTTTCCTTAAAATGCCTTTTTAATTATATTAGTAGGAATCCCCAGTGCTTTAGTAAGTCTTACGTGTGTTAGGCATTGGGGGGGAAGTGGTTTGGGAAGCGGACACCTGTTTTTTTCCCTGAAATTTCCAAGCAAACAAAGGACAATGCATGACCGCTAGATTGACTTAATCATATCATAGAGACCAAGTTAGGCCAAATCTAGAAGTGTTAAAACAGTAAGCTACACTGACAATCTCGAATTTTTTGCAAATTTTATGAAGTTAGGATGGAAGTAGAAAAAAAGGTGCGAAAGAGTGTGGGGTTTTAAACCTTTCCCCTATAGGTTCTTCAATGAACCAAACAAAAAGTTATAACTGCGTATAGCACCTTTTATGTTTTGTTAGGAACCTGTCAGGTTCTCAGATTTTTAAGAACATGTTGAAGGTGCCAGATTTGGTCTGCCAAATTCGGAACCCGGTTAAATTTCCACATTGTAACTATAAACTAATTGAGCCATTTGATGGTTCAGTGGTGTGTACACACTCTTTATTGTTGTTACTGTTGGACTGGGCATTAATACAGCTCTCCTTTGCAAGAGAGGCTTGGTTTTTTGTCTCTGTAACAATTTGGCTTTTTATATCCAGTTTTAAATATACTACGAATAAACTCATTACTCGAAGGTGTTGGATTTTTATTTATTTTTAAAATGACGGCCAGTATTATTATGACTATTGACAATTCGTAGGTTTTAAAGTCCTTAAAAGGCAGCCATATTGGCTTCCATCTGATTGTAAGCTGTTAACACACTTTTGAAATGTCAGATATGAGTTCCTAATGGGTATAGAGCGCAGAATTATCACAAATACTTGATGAGTTATGGTCTCTTGAATTGGGTTTTAGGGTGGCCATTATGGATTTGATGGTAATGTTGTGATCAATTCACCGTCATAAACCGGTCCAAAAGATAGATTCTCGTGCTTTAAAAACCTGGATCTAGTGCCATAAACATTATGGCCATTTGAATGAATGAGAGTGATAGCGGCCATATTGGATTCTAGAACGGCATGCACGAAATTTTACACACCCTCCAGAAATTATTAGCTTAGGTCATCATGGACAAAAAATCAATCAATAGAAAAAGGCTGTACTCCATTTCCACCCTCTACCCACAATTCCTCCTGACTATGTCCCAAAGATAGAAACTGAGAAAGAAATAGGCAAAAAATAGGTTTTCGGTACTTATGGCTCAATTAAATCAACCCAGTGTTCCTGGCCAGCCAATGAATTACTTTCCTTAATCTCTATGTAAAAGAGGGTTGTATTTGCCTGATCCCTAGTTTTGCAAAACCAATATCCGTAACTAAGTCTAAACGCATTATTAAAAATGGTAAATAGCATTTTTGGATTTTTCATGTTGTTGAAATTACTAAACAAACTGGACCAAAACAGAAAATTGATTTCGTTAAGAAAAAAAAAATTTGATTAGGATCTTTCTACCTTTTAATCACATATATTTGAACATAATATTGTGAGGTTCGATTCCTACGATGTGTAGTGATTAAAGCAAACCATGTCTGGGAGATAAAGCAGTTAAGGTCGTGTGACATTTGTGGTTCACTCAGTTGTGACCACTTGTATATCCATTCAAAGGAAACTTTCAGCTCTTTGATGTGAAGGGAAGTTCCTATTAGCTTATGTGTAATCTGTAGGGGACCAACTAATGGTCATAGAATTATAAAATTTCCTGGATATTGCCAAACTAGTGGTATCCTAAAACCAGCTATCAAGGATTTAAAAAAAAAAAACAAGCTAAGAAGTTACATGAATGGTGTTGTAAATTCATTATATCCTTTATTAGAAAAGGGCAGGAACTGAAGAGTGGCTCCGAAAAATTTGTAAGGGCAACACGCTATATGCAATGACTTGCCAAAATGCAATTGATTGCAAATATGGTCACAGAAATTGCCAGATTTGTCATTCTTTTGGTTCAATGCTCAATTAGTGCCTTTTAAATTTAATAATTGATTATTGCTATTCCAATTTATATTATATTAAATTACCCAACATAACGGTGCCAAAAATATCAAATTTGAAAATTGGGGGGGTGGGGGCACTCTTCACAAAAATGTGCTGGTATTAATTTTTTCTATGTATTAAACTTAACGTGCTCGCGAAATAAATAGATTTTTTATAAGTACAATTTACATGCTCGCAGATTAATTCCTAATGTACGTGCTCACATAGACAGGTAAGCGTAAAAATGCGCACACATTAACATGCTCGTAACTGTTGAGCTCGTAAAGAGCTCGTCTAGTAAATGCTCAAAACCATTGTGCACGTAATATGCTCGAGAGCTCGTAATTGAAATAATGCTCGTAATTAGCTCGTTTTGTGAACTTCTGATCATTTGTATCTTATGAACTCTTGCTCGTACAAGCTCGTACGAACACATATTGCTCGGTTTGAGCACACACATGCTTTCTTTAAGCTCGTGTGAGCTCGAAACGTGCACATACGAGCTTGTTTTGCTGACTCAACATTTTTCAAGGGAGTCCTACATGAGTGGACCTTTTCCCTTTCAACAGACTCTAAAGGTTTGGGCTGTAATGAGTGAGAAAATTCCTCATGGATGAGTCGAGAACGATCCCATTCTGAGGAATTTTCTCATTCATGAGGAATTTTCTCATTCATTATTTTCAACTTCAAGAGTCATGTTTGAAAGAAAAGAAGTACACTCCCCATGTATGTCTACCCTAGTTTAACCCAGGACCTAAAGTTGACTCCCTTTGAGAATATGGGTACCCAGTAAATCTGTGAACTTGTGTTAATGCGTCACTCGTGTTGTTTTATTTTTTGTAAAGCGGCGTGATAATGCCATTGACTAAATCGGCAAAATGGCGGCAAATATAAACAAACTTGTGACAGCCAATTCTTGCAGCAAAAATTAGCGTGTTACACTCGCCAATCTGACTCAAAACTTAAAAACATAACAAATGAAACTATTTCATTTCACATATTTTAAAAAATGCAGCAAAACAAAGGTCTATTTTGGGTGATGTGGTTTGTTGTCAACGGCATCAGCGGAAGGACGTACCTCCGGGGTGATCTATACCAGCCACAACAACACCATTTTGTGAACTTGGAGAGAATATTGAAGATGAATGATTGGTTGACTGGTTGTTCAATCGGCAGTCAAGCGGCAATGGGTGGGAAAATATTCATTTATCCACTTACCATCTGCAATGTGGTAGGGTGATGGTCTTGATAAGGTCTGCTGATGTATACTTTCTGCCAGATTTTTAATATTAATGAGATCATTGCATTATTTTTCAATTCAAATTTGATGAATTAAACTACAATTACCGCATCCCAGCCAATAGCCAAATAACTTTTAATTTAAAAAAATTTTAACGAGGGATAGAACTTGATGAAGTCTAGTGCTTGGTTTTTTTTTTTTTTAAAAACTCTTTTTTCTGCTGGGTTACGAATATTAAGGGCATATTTGCATGTTTTTTGCATTATACGTCCGCTCCCAAAACACATCACCGTGGACAATGGATGCCTCCTATGCGAAAAAAGCATGGTTTAACCATGGTTCAACCATGGGTTTTTCCCAATGGTCTAAACATGTTTAGCCATGTTTTTGAAAAATGGCACGCCGCAGTCAACCATGGTCAAAAACAATCAAAAGTGACCATGCTCAACCATGGTCAACTCTGCATGTTTTACCATGGTCGGCAGTGGTGCCACTTTTCAAAAACACTGTCACCATGGTTACTATGACCAGTTTAAACCATGGTTAATCATGGTTCACATGCAGAGTTTTAACCATGGTTGACCATTGTCACTTTGGGTTGTTTTTTACCATGGTTGACCGTGGCGTGCCAGTTTTTCAAGAACAGGGTACCCAGGTAACCATGGTCAATAGGATCATGTTTCACCATGGTCCACATTGTCAAATGTCCATGATCACCATCATGCAATGATGCCATATTTTTTCAAAAGCATGGTAAAAAAAAATAGCCCTAGGTTTTACACATTTTATACCCAGTATAGTTCCTATCTTATTTTTAGGTACATTATTATTGTGACAGAAAAATCACTTACCTTGACGGGGAATCGAATTGGTGACCCCTTGATTACAGGCTTATGACTTACCAAATTCAGCTAAACCATCTTGCTTGAACCCGGGGGGGGGGGGGGGCAGTCTTCGAAAGGGGGTATCATCCGTGTCCAAGAATCCACGTAAAAGGGTGTTTTTCAGATCAGCACGTTACGTATGTAACGTTAAACTGGTCTAAAAATCGAGAAAAAGGGTAAATTTTTCTAAATGATGACTTACGCATTTAGGGTCCATATCATTTCAGCATAAAACAATAAAAACGTCTTGTTTCGGGAAATCTGTACTTGCCTTCAAACCCAGGCTTTCAAATCCTAAATTTCCAAAAATTTCCAGCGCAACACGCCCTAAATAATCATCATATACCTATTGTTTCAGTGCAGATCTATCTTCGTTTAAAGAATGTGACGACTCCTTTGTGATTACCTGATTGTTGCTATACCAATATTGTTCTACATTTACGCAAGAAATGGACCAAATTTAGCAATTACAACTCATATTTATGTTAAATGTCATCCATTGCTAGTGATTTTCTTAAAATAAAATTGGGACTTAATTTGGGTGCATATTTTGCAACAGATTTAGTAATTTTCAGCGCGGATTGGCTGGGAAAATGCCGATAGGGAAAGTGCGGTTTTATGCTGTAACTGCAATGCGGAAATCATTGCCAAAATTAACGTTTTCTAACCACGGATTCTCCCGATCCTATCTATACTCATAGAAAAGGTCTTGAAAACTAAATACCTTCAAGGTTTTCGCGACCCCTCCCCGTCGCTTTATAAACGCAACTCTCCACGAACATCTTTAGTTTTATGATTAGTTCAAATAAACTTGGCCCATAAACTACATGTATATTTTACTTTTTAAGACCGTCGACCATAGGCTTACCTACCTACATTTTAAAGTCACCGTTACAAATATGAAATTGTTTCTATCAAATTTGCATGGGAAGATGTTCGTAAATCAGAATTGCCTACGCGTTTCGCACGAGAGGGGGACTCTTTTCTCAGCTAGTCATGCCCCCCTCCGATGGGAATTTTTTTTTAAACGGGATCCGCCCCTGGCTTAAATGCATTTCCCTGGTATAATAACCTTTCCCTCATATTTTCCTGGCTCCAGATATTTCTGATTACACTAAGCTCATACACGCCTGTATACGATGTCTAGGCATAGTCTGTGGTGTGTTAAGATACACTGAAGGAGTAATCGTTGTACGAATAAGGTTTGAAAGAATATGTTTCTGGTTTTGACTTATAAAGGGTATAATTGCTCAATTACCAGGGCTTAGCCAGGATTGTGATTTGACGGGAGGCTGAGACTGGTCTTTGGGCCATAAATTTGTCCAAATGAGGCTGATTTTCGCACGATTTTGTCAAATTTTTACGGGGGGCTACGCCCCCTGATCCCCCTCCCTGGCTACGCCATTGAATTACTGCTTAGGGTGGTCAATCGGAGAAAGAAAAATACTTGTTTAGGGTAGCTAATTGAGCTACTGATACGTGTTTAGGGGTGAAATTCAACCCTCCCCCCCCCAGCTTCGAATACGTATTTAGGGTGTTTTTGAGAATGCTGGACACTGATGCTACCCCCTTGTCAATGACAGTGCCCCCCGGGTCGTGATAATAAGGGGCAAAATATATATAATCAATTGTAAAAAGTTTTAACCGTATAACACACTAGTAAAGACTATATAATCTCATAAAAAGGCGACCCTACTCACCATCTCACAGTGGTGCAAAAAATCCCGAAAACCTCAGGAATCCCTGTATCGCAGTGAAACAATTGCACTGAGTGACATGGTCACCATTGTCAAATGAGGTGATAAACATGGCAATTGTCCATGGTCAACCATGGCCCCCAAGGTGATGACCATGGCTTACAATGCTCACCATGCTAGAATTATGGTCGACCATGGTATACTTGAAGTTACATGGTCAGTCAGGTGATGACAATGCTGACCATGTCAGCCATGCTAAAGCACGGTCGACCATGGTAACCATGGTTGACTATGGTCAAGCCACCTGCTGATCCTCGCTGACCATAGTCAACCATGATCAGCCATGTCTTGACCATCATGGTTTACGCAACAAGAATGTGTGGCACATATCTTATGCTACATCATCAGTGCAATTATGGGGAGTAGAATTTAGGTACAGATTGACTTTGGCCCGGGAACCCACAAACCATGTAAATTGCCATAATTTTAACCAATTCGATTACACTGTTAATTGTGTGGCCACCATTCAACTCATACTTTTCTTAGTTCTTTGTTCAAGAGCTGAATATATTGTGGGATAAGTGACTTATTTTATCATTACTCCAAGGATCTCCTAATTAACCTAAAGTTCAGCATGATTTTTGAATATTTGTTTTCTCAAAATTCTGGGTCCAGGGACACTTGTATTGACCATGGTCAACCATGGGCAGACAATACAGCCACTAAGGCATGTCAACCATTGCCAGACAAAATCAGTTCCAATGTCGGAGATGTCCAACTGTTCATGGTCAAGTAAGTATGCACCATGGGTCCAGCCACCATGTCTGATCATCTGCTGACCCAAAGTCAACCTTGTCAGCAATGTCTTGACCATGGTTGACCATGGTTGACCATGCTTGCACGGTTGAGATTGTTGCCTAGGCTATCTCTACATCGGCCGATGGAATAGTACTAACACAAACAAATGTACAACAACCTATGCAATTCATTAACCCGACCACAATCACCGTGGTTTTCCCTGAATATCGTCCGAGAACCAATGAGAATCATTTTTTAAAATTTTTGACGTACGAGGATCAATGAGAAACAAATTGTCTTTTTCATTGATTCTCGGACGTTTTCCCGGCACCGGAGTAAGTGGCGTAAAGTCGTTAGCAGCCGAGAATCAATGAGAATCGTTCATCTCCTGCAGGGAAATGGTCCGAGGTGCAATGAGAGTCATTTTCGCGTAAGCAAATAGTTGTTAAAGTCCGAGAAGCAATGAGAATCAATTGCCAACCGTTTTTGGGACGGTAATTGATTCTCAATGCTTCAGGACCGGTCGGGTTAAAAGTGGCCGTAAAGTTGTTGCGGCTGAGAATCAATGAATAATCATTCACCTTCTGTGCTGCTGAAAACGGTCCGAGATGCAATGAGAATCATTCGCCTCCTGCGGGGAAATGGTCCGAGGTGCAATGAGAGTCATTTTCGCGTAAGCAAATAGTTGTTAAAGTCCGAGAAGCAATGAGAATCATTTGCCGACCAGTTTTGACGGTAATTGCTCTCTTGATCTCGGACAGGGTTAGGGTAACAGAGTCCATTGGAAGTTTTGTGCATGCCTCAAAACATTTCAATATACTTGCTATATATTAAGATCATCAGCTGTATGAATAATGAATTTGACAGACCTAAACAGTCACAAACCGAACATTACTGTATTGCCAAAACTGCGTTTCATTATGTTTGATGTTGTGACAGGGTCTGTAATGTTATGTTGTTTGATGTCTATTTTAGCATAAGTTTTTGTTTTTGCGACAGGAGCTTCTGTACATAGGTTTTAACGTTTTCTTTTATTTTTACCTAAAGGTCAACAGTCAGAAGGGTTTGATTCATCTTTTTACCCAATACTTGTGAAGATAGTGTGTATAATTTGCATGTCAAATTGGTTCAGTTTTATGTGACACATCATGAATGGCAAAAAATCCAGGCAACAATCATATTTTGATAGTAAAATGATTTTCGTCAAAGATCTATTTGAACTGTTTATCACATTGTGTCATCAGAACTGTGCAGCACCCACTTAATTACGGTTGGCAAATGAGTAACAAGTGGCATACAGTATTTTAAAAATTTATAGTGAATATGGGACAACATGGCTGTGTGGTACATTAGAGAAAATAATTAGGCATGGGGGCCTGTTCTTTCTTGCTTCTTATTAAGGCTCCCTTATGTTTTAATTATATTTGCTCGAGATTCACTTAAGATCTAAGGTTTCCTTGAGAAGTGGAGCTGCTTGGGATCATATCAGGACAGCACCACAAGCAATTGCGGGGCATCTTGGTCAACCCCCCCTCTGTTGGAGGGTGGCAATGCACAACAAGGACCTTACGGAATTCAATAAAGCAGCCAGACATTGTACCTATCTCTGGTGGATCATATTTGAGAATTACTGTGTTTGGATATCAACGTAATAAATTTTCACAAATGCCGCAGATCACTGTGGCCCAACCTACCATAAACCATTAGCATCATTTCAAGGGATTCAGCATATCGGGAGCAGCGCTTTCCCTTATCAGCAAACATACATCAAGATAACCATCGCAGCCGTAATCAGCTTCCCAAGTATCGCATGGGTAATCGGGACACAAGCTGTTAGTGTTCTTGATCCAGGCAATTACAAAATAGCTTGAATCTCACAGGCTCGAACGCACGCCTATACGCATGAATGAACATACACTGGAGTCGATCGCTTACCTGATTGACGCTATCTTGGTCCACGTATGATATGATAAGAAGAAAAACGGCTTAAGAATAATCACATTTAAAATTCTTCCTGGATTTTGTTCTTGACCTCTGAACAGAATAAGTGACTGTCTGTTAAGGTTTCATATCATCATCCATAAGCAATGTTTTTTTCCTCTTGTGGTGCTAGCTGTTTACTTAAACCAAAGTTTTAAATCCGGTTTATTTCCCTGCTAACAGGGGTGGCCAGATTCCCCTCACATTCAATACTGCTGTGTGAGGGATTTGGAGCAAAATGTATTTGACCGGATGCCCTTCCCCTGACGAACGCCAAATCCACAGTTTTTGGCAGTGTTCCTAGCCTTTGGGCAACCCATGCCCACCATGCCAGGCATCATGTACTGGATGGGCCACCATTATCTCCCAGAGCTGATGCCTTTGAAGGTAGATATCTTCTTTTCATTCTACAAGGGTCACCAGCTACCCTCCTCGTCAGATTTCCTTAGAAACCTAATCGGCCTGATGGTTTTATAATAATAATAGCAATATTTATATAGCGCCCGTTTGCTATTGGCCTCCTAGCCGCTTGTTTTTCACAAATGGCCGCTGATCACTGTGCCCAACCCATAAACCAGAAACCTTTAGCATCATTTCAAGGGATGGCAGCAGATCGGGATCAGCGCTTTCCCTTTCAGCCAAACATACAACATCAAGATAACCTCGCAGCGGGACGGCAGCTCCCCAAAATACTATCGCTGGGTATCGAGACACAACCAGCGGTTCTTTCCTTGTCCAGGAAAATTACAAAGATACTGAATCTCACAGGGCTCTAGCACTCCTATATACGCATGGATGAGGCCTACACTGGAGTTGAGGGCTTACCTGATTGAGCTATCTCTTCCAAAGAAGCCGCCAACTCGGCCCTATAGGGGGGGGGACAAAAAAATTGATATCCAACCTCCATCCATTACTGTACACACTAGTCTTAATTTTCCAGCCCCCTGCACCAAATTATTTATGTCACACTTCCCAGTCTTCAAGGCGTTTAATTACAACGTCTATGGCAATTACAAGCATTTGTTTCAATTGGTTGCTTGTGAATGCTGGTCGGACTATTTTCCCTCCAGAAGGCACATGTGCCCTGGACAACCTGTCAGACGTTTTCCCCCTCCTGGGGCACCTTGCTGGCGAAGCCGGTCGGACATTAAAACGTTTTTAGTGCAATTTTTTTACGCTGGCAGGGGAACCGGTCCCCCGGCAATGTAAAGCACTAATTGCTTGTCCTTGCCGGATGTAATGAGCCACGTAGTGCTGTCTACATGTATCCTAAACCCATCGCCTCATAGCCTACACGGGTATGTGTGCTCACACATCCTGTACACGTGAAGTCATGGATCTCATACCCCTACCATAACCCATATACCCTCATTCCTGTGATTGTGAAAAGGATTGTGGTAACAAAATTACTACCGTCTGCCACATTGTTTTATATTACTGTCGGTCATTCGGGGGTTCTATAATTTAGTATTGTGCCACCGTGCACCCTATATTTCGGCGGCCTCAACAGAATAAACTGCAATGTTGAAAGCTTTTGGTGCAGAATACTGACTCACTCACTCACGTCCTCTCGCTTACCCTTAGAAAACGTCCGACTGGCAATTGCTAGCAATTAATTTGCACTCATCCTTGTAATTGTCGTCGGACACAAAGATTGCTTGCTTTGCCGGCAAGACGTCGGGACCCATTTCTGCGGTCTTCGGACGTTTTCCCCTCGAGGCGCATTCTACCGAATGCCAGTCGGACATATTCCCCTCCGGATGCGCACGCGGGCCATTGGCGGGCGGACTTCCTGACGGCCCTTTCGGACCATTTTCTCACAGAAGGCGCATATGGCAGCGGACCGGGCCGGTCCAGAATGTCTTCCCCCGCAGACGAGGCCTTGGCTTCGAGTCTGCCGGTCGTCCCCTCCCCAACAAAAAATCAAGAAGTTTCTACAAGAATATGTCACTTACCGATATCACAGGAATTATTAATGCTTCTTCACCACAGCTTTCACCTTTTTATGATGATCCCTTACTGCCAAAGAAGAAATCGGTGATTTTTCATTCCCATTCCCTGTGTGAGATACTCACCTGTCTTGTTTTTACAAAAATGGTGGCCAGCACCAGGGGGACTTTTGGACAGCGAACTTCGAAAAGTTCGGACTAACATCCGATCGAAATGTCACTATCATTTCAGTCAAATGGATTGTAATCTCATTCCAACCCGCAATACCGTGTGAGTGCGTGTGTGTATTCCCAACACGTACACCTAAGCGTAACGGACGGGCCCGGTAACACGGCGAAGGTGAGACTCGTTTCTTATCTTCGACGCTCATCTCCACCAACAATAATAAAGCTCATGGTTGGTCATGTAGCCAATTATCCATGCTGAGTACCCACCAGCTTTCGCAGAAATTTTTAATACGCTTTTTTTCAACTCCAATTGAGGGGATTCAAAAAGATATGGACAGATGAATGGCGGAAAGTCTACTACTACCTGTGGAGGCAGTATTGAAACGTAAGTGCCTCCTGCATTGAACTTTCATTATAAATTACAATTTGATGTCATGGTTTCGACATGTCATTTCATAGCTTTCGTACGTACCATGTTTTCGCCCACTAGCTGCCATACCATTTTTTCGACAGTATTTCCGCTGCCAAGGGTAAAACGTCCCAACCGCAAAATGCGCGAGGCACTAATTGCTTGTTATTGCCGGTCGGACTTGGACGTCAGGAGACACTTTTGTATTGGCTGTCTATTGCCAGTCGTACTGTGGTTATATTGGACGACCCCTCCCCTAGCATTCGATTCAGTAAGCCCTCGAGGGCTATTAATACCCCTCCATTTCATATTTCGGCTCTGAGGAGGGTTAAGCGAATGGTTGGTAAATGTCCGCAAAGGCAAACCAACCGCCTATAGGCGGTTGAGGGGTAATCAGCAAACGCCTCAGGCGGTTGAGGGTAAGCACCGCCTATAGGTGATCCGAATGCTAACACGCGGTGGTGTCTTACATCAACCGGCAGGGTGGAACGATATCTCCCACTCTTCTTTGTCTCCACACGAGACTTCTGCCCGAGTGGTGCTTCGAGAGGGGATCACTTTAACGCTGTTCACATACCGGGTGTTCACAATGTCACTGGGACTGTCCTATCCAGGGGCGGGAATCAATCTCTCTGGAAGGTCTCTATCTGTCTCACATCGGGTAGTGCAACGTTTCTCTCTTCTTTTCCGGTTCTGATCGCCCGTCTGTTGCGTCCGCCGGAAATGCCAAACTTCCGACGTACTGCTCCTTGTGACGCGATCCCTGTGTTGACTGCTCCCCCCTTGGATCGTTTGTGTTCTTATGCTCTGGGTAGACTGTTTCTCATGTCCTTGTCGTTTTTTTCCTTCAGTCCTCGCTATCCCCGCCTCTCCCCGGCTCCTCCAACGAGTGGTAGACAAATGGTAGGATGGGTTCGACTGCGACGTAATACTCCTGGCCCCCTTCTGCCCCATCGTCAGCCGTGTTTTCGTCCGCTGGTGAACCTGGCTTCCGGGGACAACCGCGGACGCTCCCGCGGGACTGTCCTGTGTGAATCACCTGCGGATGTCCATACGAATCTGTGATGTCAGTGGTGGTCGCTGTCGGGAAGTTGTTTCAGACCGCAAGGCCTTTCCTCTGACAACTGCCGATCGACGACGACTCAGAGCGGGCGAAGAAATCCTCACAAGACACGTCCTGATTTTTGTCGCGAATTGCGGGTCCTCGCTAAGTGTTTCGGACGAAACAATTTTTTGTCCGGCCCTTACTATGTTCATCAGACTCAGACTTCCGAATTCTTTATTCAATTAGTGGCCTAGACAACGAACACAATCAAGAACTCAAGGTTGGGCGGTTTGGGGATCACAGCAACCAGGAACGGCCCCGGGGGCTGTTTCGAGTGGTGATGAGTTTTTTTGACCGCTTCTTACTTGGCAATGTTTTACACCTGCCGCCACGGGCCAGTTAATGCCTTGGTGGGACTTAACCAACCGCTCTAGCTAACGGAGTTTGAACAGGCGTTGCCGTACGACCGATGGGCATCCGCCAGTCTGGCCGCCATTACGTCCAAAACTATTTTCCTGCTGGTGATGGCGTCAAGCCATCGCGCCTTCCGAATTGCAACGCATTGATGGTTCGTGGGAATTTTATAGTTTTGGACGTTCGGCCACTCTCCATTTCTCCGCCTGGCGGCCCGGGTCTTCTCCAGTAGCACGACCTTGCTTCAGGGCACCCCCTCTGCTTTTGCCGTCATGTCGTTGGTTATGGCCGTGAGGAGGACTGGCTATGGTGTCCGGTGAGAGCACAGATTTTTACCTCTCCCGTACTAGGACCCTTCGTGAGTCCCTTTGGTCTGCATTTTATCATCGGGCCAATGCGGTGAACGCCGGGCGAACCGGCTACTGCTCATCACCAGATGGCGGGGGCAAAGTTCGCTGCCGGTTTCCACCGCGGCCCCTCCGCCTAGAACAGAGTCATTAACTAGTTGGCTGGCGCTCTAGGACATTGCCTTCAGAACCACATTCATGAGGGATATGAGTTTCCGGGCCGGCGGTTTCACTTTGCTCACTTCGCGCCCGTCCTCAAACATCGTGAGTCATTATCAGATTCAGGGTAAGTCTATTACCCCCCGGGACGGTTAAAAACCGGAATTCACTTATTTGGTGGACGGGATCGAATGTGGGGCCTACTTGAACCTAGGCCTTTAGTAGCTTTTGCTCTCTGTATCCAAGGGTGGTGTGCTTACCCGCGGCCGCCCTTTGGGGTGGGCCTCTTCGGGTTCGTTCTAACTCTGGTTTTCTATCGAATGGTGTCTTTTTTCGGGTCTCAACTACCTCCGTCCTATGGGTCCGGTGCTATCCTGGAAACGGGGTTTTTCAATGTCAATGCAATTGTTATTTCGAATTGGAAACCCTAAAGAGATTTCAAATATAGGGAGTTTTGTTTGAAAACAGTATTTGTTTTCTTAACTCCCGTTTTTTGGAAATCTCCTTTTTTCAATGCGATCCCTTCCCCCCACCCCACTGGTTGTTCGCCCGAGAGGTGAGCCTAGGGGGTTGCGGGAAAAGAGGACAAGCATGATGGGATCGCGCGGTTACGCAGTGGTATTGACGTCATCACCAGGGATCGCCTGATTAGAAATTTGTGTATATAGTTTTTTTGGGGGGGTCATCTTGTGGCACCAAAGATGATGCATTTTGTTATTATCGACATTGGAAAAAGGAAATTTCCCAATACCATGTAAATGTTTACACTCACCATTAGTTGTTCTAATTCGTTCAGTCAGGCAAGTCGAGTTGGAGGTAATTTTCTACGAGGTGGCTACTATTTCATCATAGATGGACATAATTTGGGGCGTTTCCAGCTCAACTTTAAATTACATAGCGATCCCCATTCCAATTACAAAATCACGTCTATGAAAAATACACATTTTGAGCATAAAAATTGGGGGGGGGGGCTCCTGTTCGAAAATGGATGTATTGCTTTAGAAGGGACACAATCTCTAAGAAACTTGAGTTTCTTCCCACTTTAATAATTGGATGATTTGCAAACTACTTCCATCAAACTAAAGCTAAAGCTGGTACAAACCGTACTAAATTTCAAGAACGAAAGATTGCTTACTTTTATTTTATTTGTGATAAAAGAAATCAATAATTTGTGGAATTGAAAAACCAATCAGAACACAACGAGGTACAAATACCCAGCTTTGCCAAATTTCTTCCTGCAAAAAACGCTCCATCTTTTAAAGACACACTTGAATGAAATGAACAAGGATGCCAAAGTATATTGTAGCCCTGGCTAACATCCAAGCTGTTGACTGGACTGTTAATTTAGTTAACTTGAGGTTATTTTGATTGTGATCTTGGGCATAGTCCAAAAGGCAATGATTGTCAATTCCTTCACTATCATCACTTTAATTTAGAATACAGCTATGTAGCAACGCAATTTGTATGAGGGAAACGATAAAGTTCACTAGGTTGTCAAGAAGATTTTGTCTGATGTAGCTGGACCAAGTCATACAAATTGCCTGAGAAACACTATTGTTAAATACTTCATTAATCCTGCCAATGAAAGGTGGCTTCTGTCTTTTTTTTTTCTGGCAACACTTCAATGCTTATTCGTCTCTGCATTTCTGAACTAATTTTAAAGCAAAAAGGGTCACAAATCCCCTTCCCAGGGAATGAACCCACACCTGAACTGGTGGCTCACAAAATGGCCCCTTTAAAGATACAATTGGCGAACATTTGAAAAACACTGCACCCTCACAATTTTGGTTAAAAATTGATAGTTTTTGCATGGTTTGTAAAGCTTTTTATAACATAGCCCTCACCGGAAATGTCCCAATCTGCTCTTATGGGTAAACATAACATTTTTAGCAATTAAAGACACTATCAGTGATTTTGAAAAATTTTGAAATTTGGCCGGAATAGCTTCAAGTGAATGATAAGTCTGAGAATTCTCATAAGCTACTTTTCAGCTGTAGAATTAACAGAAAAGGACGAAAACGGGCATTGTTCCAAGATACGATTCTCCATTCAAATTACGGTTGTAGTAAGTGTCCGTTTCGGACAGCATATGACTAAAATCTTCGATCCTGTCCTTATTAGGTTTCTTCCTGGCCTTAAATCATTTTGCAGGGTATGTAGGATAACCTTAACTTGTTACATACATGCAAAAATCTGATTTTTGATGATTTTGCGATTTGGCTGATTATCAAATCACACTGATATGTCTTTAATGACTCCGGCGACATTATTTCAGCAGATGACAGAAAATGGAGTTTAACCACAAAAAAACACACCCCGGAGTTAATATTCCCACGGCATGCACCCTTGTTTGACCGGTTCTGTGACCTTTGTGGTTTTAAATCAATGAGTACAAGTCTATGATATTCATGTAAGCATGCTGATTAAAGTTACGCAAACTTAAAGTTGGCCTACAAATTACGTGGATGGCGTTTCCTCCAGCTCCACCTTTAATTACAATCAGCGATCGCCAATTCCAATACAACATCACTTCTATGAAAATACACATTTTTGAGCATACAATTGGGGGGGGGGGGGGCTCTCTCTCTTGCGAAAATGTCTTTTTATTGCTTTAAGGAGGGACACCTATCTCGAAAAGGCTTGGAGTTTTCTTCCCACATTTAATATTGATGATTTGCAACCTTCATCAACTAAAGCTGTAACAAACTTTTTACAGAATAATTTCACAGAACAGAAATTGGCTACTTTTATTTTATTTGTGATAAAAAGAAACTCAATAATTTGTGGAATTGAAAAACATATCATAACACAACGAGGTATCGAATACCCCAGCTTTTCCAAAATTCTGGCAAGAAAACTCTCTCTTTAAAGACCAACGTGATGACATGAACAGGATCCAAAGTAGATGTTGTCGCCTTGGCTAAACAAAGCTGTTACATGGACTGTTAATAATTTAGGTTTAACTTGAAGGTTATTTTGATTGTTGAATCTTGGGCATAGTCCAAAGGCACCACCCCGCCTTATGCGAGGATAGGGGGGTGGTAGTTGGGAGGGGTCCGGAAAACAGTGCGTGTTCTTGGGGCGAGACCCAACGGAAGAGGGTGGCGAGAAAGACCCTTCATGTGTCAAATTTCCTTACTAGCAATCACTTAAATTTAGAATACAGGCTAATTGTAGCCAACTGCAATTGTTGTATAGGGAAACTGATAAAAGTTCAACTAGGTTGTGCACGATTTGTGTGCTGATGTAAGACTTGGACCCAGTCATAACAATTGCCCTGAGAAAACACTATTGTAATACCCTTCAATATCCGCCAATGAATTTGCTTCTGTCTTTTTTTTCTTCTGGCAACACTTCAATAGCTTAGATCTCTGCATTTTCTGAAACTAATTGTAAAGGCAAAAATGGTCACAAGCAGCCCCGTCCCCAGGGATGAACCCACCCAGGGACCTGGCTCACAAAAGCCCCTTTAAAGAGACAATTGGCACATTTGAAAAACACTGCACCAAAAAAACCCCTCACAATTTTTTAAAAATTGATATTTTTGCATGGTTTGTAAAGCTTTTATATACATTAGCCCTCACCTGAAATGTCCAAATCAGTGCTCTTATTGGGTAAACAGAACATTTTTACAATTAAAGACACTATCAGTGATTTTGAAAAAAAATACTTGAAATTTTGGCAGGCATACTCAAAATGAATGATACAGGTCGGTACATGCTCAGAACTACCTTTGCACTGTAGAAATTAACAGAAAAGGAAGAAAACGGCAGTGTTCCAAGATAACGTATTCTCCATTCATTACGTGTTTAGTAAGTGTCGTTCGGACACTATGACTAAAATCTTCGATCCTGTCCTTATTAGGTTTCTTCCTGGCCTTAAATCATTTTGCAGGGTATGTAGGATAACCTTAACTTGTTACATACATGCAAAAATCTGATTTTTGATGATTTTGCGATTTGGCTGATTATCAAATCACACTGATATGTCTTTAATGACTCCGGCGACATTATTTCAGCAGATGACAGAAATGGAGTTTAACCACAAAAAAACACACCCCGGAGTTAATATTCCCACGGCATGCACCCTTGTTTGACCGGTTCTGTGACCTTTGTGGTTTTAAATCAATGAGTACAAGTCTATGATATTCATGTAAGCATGCTGATTAAAGTTACGCAAACTTAAAGTTGGCCTACAAATTACGTGGATGTCTTTAGCCTCTTATTAATGTCCCTATATGTCCCTATATTCTTCCAGTGGCCTAGACTATCATTTGCGAGCAAATTGAAGAAATTTCATATTTTGTGAAAATGTGCTTGTGGCCCGCTTTAATACAATGTAACATGATGCTGACTTGCCGAGATGAATGCACATTTAGTCGATGCCTATGCACATGTATGCATTGGGGTCAAAGGTCAATAGCAATTGGCAGGATACGTGTTCTTGCCAAGGACCATTCAATCTAGTTGAATCTTTATTTATTCTAAAAAACATCACAAAAGTAAGTACCCTCTTTTCTTAAAACCTCTGGACACTACCTGCCTGTCTATCATCATCTAAGCACAATTTGATTGGTTACCTGCAAGGTAATATCATAAATGAAGCAAATAGAGATACTGTAAGATTATGATGGTATTGTTTAATATTATGCCTCGTGGATGCCAAGGTCAGAAATACCCTTTAAACACAAACAAATGAGCCTTGTGCACAAATGATTTGAATTTTTTTATTTATTATGATTTTTGTCTGTCAAATTGCTTGTTCAAGAATTTGGTATGTCCAAAAACACAATTACAATTCAATAGTGATACACTCAATGTTAAGATTTTTCAGTCTTACTTAAAAGCCCACTCAGATGTGAGACCTTAAAGGGGCATTTCGTGAGACCTTAAAGGGGCATTTCGTGAGACCTTAAAGGGGCATTTCGTGATCCACAGCCATCATCCTTATAGGCCTATCACCTGAACCATTAGCCAACGTAAACCATGTGTACCTTCTTACAGGCAAATTCCGTTGTATCTTCAAGAATCAATTTTGTAATTTCTGTCTATAAACTGACAGAAATTACAGTACAGTGGCTATTGGACCGTGGGAAATAAGCAGTTGCTCTTAACACAAAAACGCAAGATTGGGATCAACTCAAATTTTGTGAATAAGCTTTTCTCAAGGATATCTATCTGAACAAGGATAACAGAAAAGTGCTGTGTGAAATTAAGCAATGCAACGTAAGTCCAGAATTAAATAGACATGAGGAACATTTCCAGAAAGAAGGGCCCCAAATTTATATTTTGAACCCTACTTTTTGCTTATTGCGAAGGCTTACCCATTATTAGATCCACCCTGAAGTGAATAGCTAACTCCAACCTTTGTCATTAATCAGATCATAAGATTAGTATTTTTTGCATTTTCTGTTGTTGTGCACGACAGAGAGTACAAGCATGCTTTTTTCTATGTAAGAAATTCCAAGGGCCATTGCAAACCAACCATCTATGAGGCACTTTCTCACCCATTACAGCACACTTTCAGAGTGTGTTGAAAAGAAAAAGATCCGATCCTTGAAGGACTAATCCTGGTTTAAACCCAGGTCCTAAAGTTTAACATCCCTTTGTGAATGCCAACCATAGAGTTCATAAAGCATGCTAAGTCAGCAGGAAGCAACCTCAGTGGATTTACATAATTTTCTTAACTTGTCTGTATTGCTTGATGTAGATTAGTTAATGAGATAGGATAAAAGTAATTATCATGAGGTAAACTGACTGTACTTGTATTAAAATTTAACAAAATAAGGAATTATACAGGATGTTATTTGTCTTTAATAGCTTAAAGGGACAAGCAGCGACAATGCAAGAAAATAATAAAATGTAAAAATGCCTGTTTTTTTGATCTTATAAATCAAAATAATTATTAAACACCCCAAATCCAAAAAATAAAATAATTGAACAAAACACACCAAATAGTGAAATTGAGTATTTGAGGAAAGTTGTCATTCCGTCTCCTCAGCGATAGACTAACAGTGATTGTTTCTCAAATTCTACACTAAACAGCTGATTGTGCTTTACACCAGTACAGAGCAAAGAAAGATCAATAATGTTTTGAGTTTGAGATCAAACTGTACAGGTCACGGTGCAACAATATTACGCTATAAAGCTGGGATGTTCACAGGGAAAGCTTTTTGATCTCAAGTCGGAATTTTTATACGCATGTATATGAAAATTACAGAATCGGATAGAAAGTACTGCCTTATCTTTAATACACAGATTTCAAGTCAACCACTTGCAGAATATGTTAGCATATCCATACCATTAACAAAAACAAACCAAAATTGAATTTTTATGATTTTTTAAGTTTCACAAATCACAAATCGCTGTTTCTTATTTCCTTCCAATGTATCGTTTTTGATATGCCCTTGTATGTTCAACTCTGTTTTAAATTTCTTGTTTTTCTTTCTTTATACTTTCTTCGCTGTTCCATTATTACAAAGTTACAAAGCCAAAACAAGACAGAGAGGAACACCTGTTAATCTTTCAAGTAAATGCTTGAATGTCAACTTTGCTCTGAATGAAATCGATAAGATTTCAGTCTAATCTCGGAGTGTGTAAGTTGAACCATCATTTCTCATGGTTTTTTTTGTATTTGGTATTATGTAATATTTCATTACAGGAGTGATCAAAAGCTTGCTCTTGTTATTTTAGTAGGGGGGGGGGGGGGGTGTTCTAAACATTTCTGGTTCATGAATCAAACTAAATAACCTTTGGTGTTGAGTTTTCCCATACCACTGGGTTTAAAACCCCCATTTGTTTTTGGTATTAACACCAAATGATGTTGATATTCATATATTATTTTGTTCCTTGGTTCTCTACTTCTGTAACCCCCCTCCAGCCCCCACCATCAATGTTGGAAAACAATTACTATTTAGACATTTTTGAATATGTGCTTTCAGTGACCAACATTGATCCAGGGGAGCGGGGAGTACATTCAACATTTAAGAAGGCAAAGATATCCCCACAGTCTATGACTGACATTGTGGATTCCTCACATTGTGTACACCGCCCATACCATGGCTTTAGATGGTAAGTACTCTGCATTTTACTTTGACGTGAACATGGAGGGCCTTGGTCCAAGGGGTGTTTCCATAAGGTAGCACCCTTTTCTGACCTACTTTTCTGTTCTGACACCCTATGAATTTCGGAAACCTTACCGGAATAAACCCCATAAAGCCATGTTTGTTTTATTTCATTCAGGTCTGTTATTAAGGTTTCCGTATTCATAGGGTGTCAGAAAAGTACATGTGCGACAGGGTGTCACCTTATGGAAACACCCTTGGTCACAGCAGTCTGCATTATTTCCCCATCAAACTAATATTTGTCTCTGAGTCCGACCCAGCTGGAAGTACCACTCCTGATCGATACAGTGCATGGTTTGCAAGTCTTCATTGTCATTCAGAAATGCAGTTGAAAAGAGGAGTGCACGTATTTGTAGGCACATTGTCCTATACCTCGCCTTGTGGATAACCATGTTACTTCTGGTTTTTAATCTCTAAGAAATATTCGTGTGACTTTGGTGTTAATACAAGTTAAAGAAAAGAGGAAAAGAGACGGAGAAACGAAAAATGAAATGCGTTTTTCAGGTCTTGAAACCATAAAACCTCAGGAGCTTAGGGGCTCTGCCCCCTGGACCCCCCACCAGGGGCCCTAAGGCGGGCCCCTGGACCCCATCCCTTATCCACCCCCCCCGCAGTCCGCTCGCTTCCTCTCATGGTTTCGAACATCTTTAGTCCAGCCCCCTCCATAAATTTTCCTGGGCACGCCTATGTTAATCTATCTTTCATATTATTTTTTTTAAAGTATGTGTTAATTCTTTTAATTCACTTCAATAAATCTAAGTTTTTGAGGAAGAGTTTTTATATTTTCCCTTCCCCCTCTTACAGCACAGGTTTAATTAAAAGCACACAACCAAAATACTTACACAAAGAACAAATATAATACACCGCTCCACGCTCCAATCTCTGCTTCCTTATTAGCACTGTTAAGTAAAAAATCCAATTAAGCCTCCCCTTAATTCTAACAAGCCATAGATGCCCTTTTAAAAAGACAAATGTGGAAATCCACCCTACCTCTTCCAAACATGCTGCCTTTTGAATATCAACTCTTTTTAATTTTCTTTCCCCACTGTCCAAAAAATAAAAGTTAATGTATCCATTATTCCACACCTTCAAATCAAATTTTGTTCTTTGTGAGTAGTAATTCTTTTAACCTAAAAATGTCATTAGGGAATGCATTTGTTAATTAAACTCCACTCTTTACATTGTTTTGCATTATGATTTCTTCATGTGGATTAATTATTAACATCCAACTTTGAAGTTAAATTAACTGTTGTAGCACCTCTTTGATAACGTTATGACTGAAGGGTGCAACAAATTGTGTCAGATCCAGTGAGTTCAATTCACGCGAGTTGAACTAGGATCTCGGAGTTAATTCATGCTAAGTTGAGATCTTTCATTAGTAGTCACTTGTGTTGGATTTTTTAAAGAGACATGATGATATTTTCAGAAAGAAGCGCGCCTCCAATTTTTTGTCGAACCACGTTTTTTTTTGGCATATTTGGATGCTTACCAATTATTAGTCACACTGAAGTTAATTAGTGATACGCCATCTTTATGTAATAAGATGATGATTTAGTATTTCTGTCATGCATGAATAAAGTCAAAGCGTTGGTTTTCTATGGGGACGATGCGATAGCAGGCAAATTCAAATACGGTTTTGTTGGTTTTTCTTTTGGTACTTATTGTTCAATTAACCTCAGAAAGTCCTCGGTAAGTGGTCTACGACCGATCCTGAAAATTGAAGAGAAATTTTGTATCCTCAAAAAAATCTCCTCCTGTCACTTTAATTATGTTCTGCATGAAACTTCAAGAAATTTTCACTATATTTGGGGAGTGGGAGTGTGTCTAATGTGGGGAAAGACAGGGGTTACTTGGGGTAATTGAATTTATAACATAACATGCTATAGTAGGATTTTTAAATTCCTGTCAGTTCATAAAAAGTTTCTTATTATTATTAAAAAAAATATTGTTCAAATAATGTGTAACTGTTTTAAACACTTTGAAGTATACCCTTTATTGTAACTGTTCCTTATATGCAGTTTAATATGAGATGCAGCAGTATGATACTGTGCTCGTTCCGCATTTCTCTTGGACCTGTGACTATGTACGCTTTCACTTTCCCCTTCTGACTAATCATTGGACTGCATGTACTCTCTAAGCAAACCAGGTTTAAAAGAGTGGGGGGGGGGAGAAGATCCAAATGGAGGACAACACATTTGAGTGGTAAAATTCGCTCTAGAATGAGTGTTAATGTGAATTGTTCACTTCTGAAAAGAGTGGAATATTGTTATGAAAAAGTCAACTGTTCATTCTTTCAGAGAGTGTTTTCCCAATCAACACCTCCTGCAATTAACTCCTTGAATAGTGGAATTTCATATTTTTACATTAAGAGTAGGCAAAGTTCATAAAAGACGTGCATGCAATGAATGTAGGAAAGGAAATGAGCCTGCATCATACCACCTGAATCTTGTCCACGATACCAAGCATTTGTAACTTCAACTCCTCTACTGAACAATGGCTGCAACTCACCACCATCATGCCTAGCCTTGTTGTGATTCGCTATTCTGCAAACTTGAGAGAGAAAGTTGGAATCTACATTGGACCAAAAAAGGTATTAGTACAGTTGCTGGCAATCTGATTGACATCAATCTGACTGAACGAAGTTTCCACACACGCGTCATTGGCCTATCGCAAAGTGCAAAAGCAGTACAAAAAGTGATGCTTGGTTGATCTTGAAAGTCAACAACTACTAAGTGCTGAGCTCAGGTATACATGACCAATGTGCTTTCAGATTTAACTTTGATCTAATTTACATTGCCGTTCAAGGATTTTATGTAAAAATAGTTAGTGAAATTGTTGATCACCACATTGAACCAGCAATTAAGTGCGGTTAACAAGCGAGTTAAACCAACTAAACACAAGAGAATTAAGCAGATTAAATAAGATGAATTCACGAACCTTGGACTTGTTGGAAGGCAAGACAGGTGAGTCTGTAATTCATTGTTCTTATATTAGGTTTTGTGGAGTGGTGTCGTAGACAAGACTAAATGAAGGCCACTATGGAAACAATATCATTATGATTGTAGCCAAAAAGATAAAACCAGATGGTCAGGAGAGATTCGAAAGGCACTATCAGGATTTGATAACCATAAAAAATCAAAAAAAAAAATAATCAAAAAATCAGATTTTTGCATGTTTTAACAATTGGGGTATCCTAACAGACCGCACAGTTATAGTACCAAAATGCAAAACCCCTAATGTGAACAACATCGGATATTTTAGTATTGTGTCAGGACAGACATACTTCATGGAGATTCATATATTTGGATACTTGATGTTTCTTTTTATAAATTTTTTTGCTTGGAAAAAATAATTAGCGAGAATTTACAGACTTATTCTGAACTTTAAAGTTATTCCTGCAAATTTAAATATTGTGACTCTTTTGGGTGGATCACTAATAGTGTCTTTTAACTTTTATCCTGTTTTAAATCCTGGAAGATTAATTGCTTAGATTATAACACATAAGTCAGCAGTGTCATTGAGACAGTTTTCCCAAACTTTAAACAAACACTGAGTTAATACTAGGGTTGTTTGGACTTTGCTTAAAAGCATTTTTCATGCTGATTTAAATTCACATTTTTAAATGTTTAAAAACTATTCTAAAACATTTAATTGGCTGGTGTTCTGAAAAGGAGTCTAAATTTAAATCCGGGTTTAAACCAGGCTTAAGTATAACATGATGGAACCATTTCCCTTTTCAGCCCCACTACTCTGAAAGAGTGCTTGTAACAGGTGATAAATTTCCTTGGGATGG